>JABFQA010002811.1:0-10655 GCA_022817065.1 Probaryconus sp. ZL-2020
GATAATAAAAAAAAAAAAAAAAAAAAATGCGCATTGTAAAGGGAAACCGTGTAACTAATATTGAAATAAAAAAAAATCTGACATTCAGAAAAGTTAGAAGAGTTCATAAATTTGCAAAGTTGTCTTAAAAGTTGATGTACATTGAAATTTACAACTGAAATTGAATACAGTGCAACTTTTACAGTATCCATCAAAAGCGATGCAAAATAAATGTAAAAAAAAGTTGAGGGAAAAATATAAACGCAGGGAATCATAAATTTACCCGAAAGGCGATCGTGAAATTTTAATAGAATCGGTTAACGATTGTCTTTTGTGTGTGTGTATGCGTTCCCATGTGCAAAATAATGTCGTTTTTAGCATAATGCGTGGAGTCCTCGAAACGACAGGTACATAGTCGACGACGTAAATTGCAAACGTTTGAGGAGGAAAACATAAATCATCCCTGAATATACTCTCGCGTTGATGGTTCGTAAACCAACATTAATCTCATTTCCAACGTCGAACTTCACCCGGGCGGAGCTTGCTTATATGAATCAACCTCCTTCGCTCGCTAGTATGACAAGTATGAAATACTAAGTCTTATTTTAGAGATAAAATCATTGCTTCCATCAATCATCGTCAAATTTTTGTTTACCTTTCAAAGAAATTATTGTTAATGGGTACAAAAATGACAATATCACGTCAATAGTTTAATGAAACAATAACCTCCTAGAGCATTGATGCTGACACAAAAATCACATGATTATTAAAAGTACTTCAATTATGAGTAATTAAAAATATAAAAATATTTCTTTATAAGTATCGTCAATGAAACGTCTTCTTGTATGTTTCGAGTTGAATGGACACATTTTTAATATTTCTCCAAGACTGTAAAAGATAAAAGTTTTAATTTTAAAAATTGAGGAGATAGTTTGCTGGGAAATTGTATACGTTTTTGAAAAGAATTTTTATAGTACGATTTTTCGTATACAGAGTAACTTAAAGTAATTAATTGTCCTCTTTTTATGGTCGATAGAAAATAAAAAATATTTTTCATGTTTAATTGAATATGTTTTAGTACGATTGTATATCAAATGGAGGTACAGTTAAATCTTCAGCATTTATGACTGCTTTAATTACATCCGAAATCTACACAATTAAACCTTGGAGGGCATAATATATATCCGAAAGTGAGTTTCTGTAAATAAAAGTTGGAGCTTGAAGACGTTTCATTAGAAAAAATACACTTACACGTTTTTTTGGCTATAAACCGTATTTTAGATGAACGTGTTTTTAATTCTGGAAAAAGTAAAACGAACATAAAATGGAAACGAGCGGAAAAAAAACTAATTCCACCATGAAATCAGATGGATCTATAAACATTGCAAAATATTTTTTTGCACGAATACTTTCCTAATTATTTGTAATGTAATTTCATTGAACAATATTAACATAATTTTGTAATTTCTAAAAGATTTATAAAAGTGTTTCTTTCTGTGTCGTTTGTTTGAATGCACAGACATATAGTCGGATAAAGAGAAAAAGCGCAACGATCTTACAACTGTAGTCGGAATACATTTTTTACAATTTTTTAGTATGTGCAAGCTGATATTAGAGAAAATTTAGTTTTTTATGTAACTAAAAATAACGAGTTTTTATAAGTATTTTTTCGATGCTGTTGTTTCATAATCGTGTGTTATATTGTTTCTTTTGCTAAAAGCAGACAACTTTTTGCATAAAAAATTTTGTTATTCGACATTCGTTTATTAAAATTCACGTCGTGGAGAGAATTTTAATATTAGCCTAAACCATGATTTCATATTAAAATTGTATTGTATTTTCAGTGTTATAACCGTTTTAACTATGCATTAAACTTTTTAACAAACTTCAACTTCTGAAGAATGCATTATAAACTCATTGTATAAAAACAACGATAAAGTTATTATGGTTTAAATATAAAGTACTGATAATCTGAATGAAAAAAGTAACTCCTTGATAAGTTTCTCAGATATGAATGTTTTGAAATGATAGGCAGAGGAGAAACAATTAAACAATTAAACTGTACTAATAAATGCAGTTTATTATCTTTATAATATATTAATATAACTGACTCTTTACATTATAATAATTTTTCAAATAACATGAGATGACGTGACACAAAACGATCCAGGATAATGTGATGTAATACGTGCAATGACTATGGAAAATCTTTATTAATCAATCACGCGAAATTGTTTCTAAATCGTATTATTTCATATAATCTGAATTGTGAAGTAAATAAATTATTTTCCTCATTAACATTTATTCAATTGAAATAAAAAACATAAAATATTTATTTCACAGTTAAATGATTATTTATTCACTTTATTTAAATATTTATTTTAATATCATTAAAATTTAAACAGCAAATGAAATTTAATTCGTTAGGGATTGCGATATAATAGTTAAATTCGGAAGGTCAATTTCATACAATGTGGTTAAGACGTAGAACAGAAAAAAAAAGTAAAACAAATGCAGTATCTTAAAATAAGACATTGTGTGGCTTACAGAAATATATCAAACAATAAATCGAACGCGTAAATCTAAAAATAAGTCACTTTACTTACAACATTGTTTAATACTATAAGTGTTTTATTTTAAGATACCTTACAAGCAATTTACTCATTCACTTTATCTTCCCTTTAAGTCCAAGATGCCTTATCCTCGAATCTTGAATGTCTTTTAATGCCCGCTATTAAAATGATAAAATTTCAATGGTCACTTCTAATGACCATAAAATGACCATAGACATAACGACCATAAAAACCATCCAATTGCCAGTAACATACTTTACTCTAACAAGATACTTTACACTCAGAAATATTGACTTTTTCAACAACAGGAATAATAGCGGTCAAACTCTTTAAATATTTATATACTGTAAATATATCTTTCGAAATATTCAAATTAATTTTCAACATTAATTTGCAAATCCAAAACAAGAACAGTGTGATAAATTTTTATAAATTTGTTTACAGAGTTCTGTACTGCAAAAGTTTTGTCCGTTGTTCTCGATGTAGTCTATATCCTTAAACTTGAACTGATCTTTGTTTAAAAAGTTTATTAATATTTATTAGCGTGATATACGTGTGGCTAATCTGGGACGGATGGCATATAATAAATTTTCTCGGCATAAAGACACGCTGAATTGCTCTCCGAAAGTTAATTGTAGGAGAATCTGGCAGCTGATATTCTTATAAACTTTTATTTCCGCTCTTGCCCTCCTTTTCTGACAATTGTGCTTTTTGCTGCATTGTCTTTCTCGTAGTCACCCTTACAGAGAAAGTGAGAGAGCCGTCTGATCGAGGCGGCAGTCGAGCTATGTACTTGTAGCGTATAATAATAGCACCCTCCTCTTTCGCCGTCCGACTAAAACGCGACTTTTTCACTTGCGCCCATACGTCGTCAATCAATCGATCTACATCTTTTCGTAATCGCGCTGCACTTTTTCATCGCAATCGATCCATCTATATCCAGCTCCGATGCATTTTTTACATTGACTACGCAAATGCTTTATAACTGGATATCCGCGAGTTTATATGTGTATATATACACAAATATATGTAGACCTACAAAGAACCTTGACATCCACTTTAATCGTACCAAGTAACCAACTCTGGAGTTAAACATTATGTAACGTTACCCTTATTCTTTCGAATGGCTATATTTTTAACGTGACGTGTTATGTGTTTATCATATTTGAATTTTTACTGAGTTGGACGTGGTCAAGCAGTTTTTTTTCTCTCTCTCTATTCTGCTTCTTTTGTCTTTGATGGTATTATACGATGGAAACAGCGATGCGAACAATTGCCACTTTTGTATATGGTTCTGGATTTCTTTTAAAAATGAATTATTTTGCTGTTAAATAGATTATAATTTAATTATTTTTCATTTAAAATATTTTTTAATGTGGAGATTCTATATATTTTGAGGAATGAAATTGTTTATTGGGCGAATACCACGGGGTTATTAAATATTTTAGTATATTACACTATCGTTGTAATCTATCAATACTGTGAACCACATTTTATCATTTACGTTAGGGTTGCGTAAGCTTTAATAATATGTTGGAACTATACAAGACACAGGAATAGCATTTAATCTGAATTTCGTATCATAAAATTAGGGATTTCATCCTACACATTAACGTTCTCAAATTAATCATTAAAGTTTATGCCTGGCTGTCATAATTATGTATTTTCTTTTAGTATGTCTTCAACATTTCTCAATATATATGTATGTATCATAAACGGATATATAGTTATTATTTGCATATTTGAAAGATAATTACTTTTTGTCACGACTCTTTTTTAATAATTCATAAATAATCATTCCATCACATTCAATGTTATTCAGAATATTATTTATAGTACTGTAGGCTAAAACGATGAATGTTGAATTAAAATTTAGAATTCTTAATCATTTTATCGAAAGCATTGTAAATCATTTCAAAATGAAAGAACTCATGTAAAAAAAATAAAGAATAATTATATATGAAACTTATAAAGTCATGAAATTAATGTGATTAATAAAAGGAATAATTTAACAATGTAAAAGCGTATAATTCATAAAAGGTTCTATTTCCCGGTATTGAATACTATTATTTATTTTACATGAAAATGATATTGATATGAATGAGAATTTTCATTATAATGGAAGTATTATCTCTTTCATGGTATAAAACAGATGTTTTAATTAATTGATTCTTTATTAAAATTCCATTTCAATATTCATGCAGGTATCAAATGCTAGACTAATTTTACCGAAGTTTAATTAAATTTGAGTAAACCTTATGACTACGAATAACTCCAACCATATCATTTTTTAAAATGAACATCGGTACAAAAAAGTATTTGTAATATTAAAATTATTCTTTTAAATATCAAACGATAATTTTGGTATTCATAAAAATTCATATTGTTATTTAAAACAATTTTTCTTGCAACAAAAATGACACAATCAAAATTTAATTATCATAGAGGAATAAACGAAGGACTTTAAGTCATGGAAAGGAGCGCGATTTAATTATTGAGAAAATATTTATGCAACGTTGCAATACTAATTAATAGAGATTTATTCTCCTGGGAGATTTTAAAATTCAATTTTATAAGTTACTTCACTTTCCATCTGCGTTATTTGCTCGGCAAAAATCTTCCCGCAAACATATACACAAGAATAAAATGTAACCGAGAGATCGACAATTTCCTTTTCGCGCAATGGAAGTGCCTAGTAAATGCACCTTTCAACATTCACCTTGGTTTTGTAGTTCTTCATTTTCTTCCCACGAAATTCTATACAATAACACAAAAGATAGTACAACGCAAATTGAGGATACAGAAATTTTTCTCTGGCAGTGCAGAAGTAAACTCCTGTGTTTGCAATATTTTCTTTATGTATTCGAACAGTTGTGCAAATATTGCACAGGTTGTATTGATGTTTTAGAAAATTTATTTCTTAAAAATTTTTGTAAATTTCGTTCTAACAAGTTTATAATAAAAGATTAAATTTTCCAGCTTTGTTGTGTAAAGTGAAAATAAATTGCAGATCCTCAAGTCTTGAATCTTCCTGACAGCTTTTGTGCTTGTAAACAATCAATTAACGTTTTAGTACTTTAGGTTTATCTTTATCAGAGCATATATACTTTCGCATAGTATATCGAGCAGAAGTTTATACTATTCAATACAATATTAGCATGTAATATTTGTATATAACTAATTAGAAGAGTAAATTTTACATTTGCAAATACAATGTCAAAGTTGAGATCTGAAATTTGCAAATGTTAATATGGAATTTTAAACGTATGTAAAAAGAATTTATCTTTCTTTTAGTTCGTGAAATAATTTTATTAAATTTTGTGAAATAATAATTTGTAATTATTTCATTATCCAATACGTTATTGTTATTAATTAATAACTTTATTAAAATTATGTTTAGCAAAGAATGTATTAGTTCATGCAACTCGACGAATTGGGTTAATGAAATCGTTATAAATCTATAATTATAAAGTTCCTTGTATTATTTATTGCAAATGCAAAAAGAGATAAAAAAGATAAAATAATACATTTAATTTTATTTTTCAATTCATAATATTAAATAATCAAATTAATAATAACTTTAAAGTTGGAAACTATTTTAAATACTGAACATAAATTGTAATATACTTTTTACTACAACCTTTCATAACCAATTAAGTCTCAATGTTAATTCGTAATCAAGATTATAATTAATTAAAATTTTATAAAACGATAAGCACGACAGTTTATAGTGATAGTTTAAAATGAGTATTGTTCGATAATATTATACAATATGTTTCTTAAAAATGCCATAAAGTAAATCACGCAATATTTCATGTAACACAAAATTCATTCACCTTAAACGAAGGACCGCTTTTTATATAAATAAGAATATTTCATAGAGTGAATTTCATTGCAGTTATTATCAAAAAAAAAAATTACTTGCCATTTACAATCTTTAAAGATTGTAATTCATTAAATGAAAAAAAGTTGCTACTCGCAAGATAAAGTTGACCTTGCACAATGTGCAGATTTCAGTGCTAATAACGTGCATAGTAAATGGGCATTGAAAGAGCTTCGTGAGGCATAGTTATAATTGCAATTGAAGCAAAAAGAATTGTTTGTTTTTAACATAAATTTCGTTTAAACTTCACCAAGAAGAGAATAATAAAACGGAATGCTCAACGTTTGCTCTTTTAATTTCTGTTTTAATCGTAATATAGTAAACAGAAATTAATTCGCCCTTAAACTTTAATTTATTAAAGTAGTGATTTAAGATTTGCAAAGTTTTATGGTTTAAAAAGTTAAATTGACTTCTGATGATTATGAATATTTAATTTCACGAATATAAGAACAGTTAATAATAAGTGATTTATGTAAAACTTTGTTACGTTGTAAAAATTACATCTGAAGCTTCTAATTTGTAATTAACTTCATTGTTCAGTGGATCTGACATCGAGAAGTTAACAATATAATTTACAGCTGCTAATTTTCAGCAGGAAACTTGTACTCCTATTTAACATACTTCTTTATGTCAGAAACTGAATCACAGACTTTGTTACATCGACGACGATTTAATAAGAAAATCCAAGAACGTTTAAAAAAATCTGTATTACCGAAATAAATTCTCAATCATTTCACACGACAACGATTCGATTTCAATTCGTAAATAAACTTTTAATTAGTACCTAAATTAATTTGTTCACGTGGAATTACATTTCGTTATTAAAAGATTTAGCATTTGTAACTTAAAATCTTATTTTTAAAATTATAAAAAGCACATATTTATATTCAGATGTGTTCGGTAAACTTTATACGAGCAAGCGAAGAAATATGACAATTTATTTTATTGGATCAGCTTTGAAAATATTTCCCTGTAACGGAGAACATCGTTTCCCCTTTTTTGA
This sequence comes from Probaryconus sp. ZL-2020, assembly GCA_022817065.1. NCBI lineage: Eukaryota > Metazoa > Arthropoda > Insecta > Hymenoptera > Scelionidae > Probaryconus > Probaryconus sp. ZL-2020. The sequence goes on from JABFQA010002811.1 coordinate 7,439, forward strand.
ATTCAATTCATATATAGAATTTCAGTCACTTCAATTTAAATTTCGATTTGCGTTAAAGAACTGCATTTTGTACGCCGCAATACGTTACGCTGCAAAGAAACTGCAATCTGATGTGCGCAATCAATTCTCGATTCACAGTACTGTATTATTACTTTTAAAAGTTTTGTATTGCATACAATGTGTATGACCAAATATACGCGTATGGAATCACTCTGTTAATTGAACCAAAAGCGTGTTGTTTTACCTTGGCTATTTTCTCACTTCTAAATAAACGGATTGTTATTTATTTATTACTCAATCTGCCAAACCAAAATTTACCAATCTCTGGAATATATTTTGTTAAGTATTGGACGAACTTTACTTTAAAAAATTATCATTCAAAAAATTGATTCACAAGATCATAATTAAAGTCGATCATAATTCAGTATTTTTACTTATAAAAGATTCGTATTAAAAATTCGTTCAATGGCTCTGTGACACACTTTCATTTGTGCTCATCAAACTAAAGAACCAAGCCACTAAGTGTAGCCAGAGGCACATGAAACATCGTCGCGTCTCAATTAGTGTTCGGAGCAAACGTAACACCAGCGTGATATTATCCTATAGTATTCATAAGACAAGAAAAAAAAAAATTGTGTTTACTCCCGAGGTGCACTTTTGAATGGTTGGAATTGTGACACTTTTTGAGTCATTGTATCTTGTGCCTCCCAACGTTATATATTCGTTTGGAAATGAGATAGTACAACAAGAACGTATTCTAAGCTAATTACTGTTGCAATTAAAACGGTTGGTATTTTTCAAACGCGGGATCATATTTTAAAATTTAAATAATGAAAACGAGTGGGAGTATAATCCATGAAGGAATATTTCAAATGTCAACTTTTAGAGAGCGCTGACATTCTCATATACATCCTACTCATAAATTCAGCTATATGGCTTTTATTGCTTAACAAACACAGGTTGTGTTATAATGTCAGAAATATCCAGGGGCAGCAATATAAATAATCTTAATTGAAAACGTAAAAGTTATTGAAAAAACATTTAGAACAGAAAAGCTGAATATAAATAAAAGGGCTTCTGTTAATAAATGTAAAGAAATGGTAAAACAATGAAAAGCAAAATGTGGAGGGAAAAGAATTTATTTCCATTTAAATATCATTACACCGAAACAACGTTGATGTTTTATATTATAGAATAATAAAATTAATCATTACAGTATAAACTTTTGTGAATAACGATGATTATAATAACTCCATTTTCTTTGAAAAGAAGCTTTTATTTCAATTGTTGCATTATTTGGCAGTTTCGTATAATGTCATGTTTGCCATTTAGAATCTCTTCTTTAACCAAACTTGACACACTCCATTCTGACAATGTAGCTATTAGGTTTTCCTGTACAGTTTCTCAAGGCATCGTGATAATGCCTTGAGAGTTTGTAACTGAGGCTAGTTACAGTTGAAATTGTAGGTCCGAACAATTTACTTTGATAAGAACCAGACAAAGACCACCAAAATCTTTGGACTTGCTAAAAGTGTTTGGCAACATATAACCTCGATAAAAAAGCTTTTCCACAAGCTAACAACAAACCAGTTTGCGCTGAACTTAAAAAAAAAGTATTCAAAAAGTTTAAAACATCTTTTCTGTTATGAATTATTTGCTTTCAAGTAAATTTTCTAATTTACCAAGAAGATGGTAAATTTTATTAAATCTTATTTCTGAGTTTAATTGAAATTCGAAGATGGAATAATCTTGTTCAATCTATTTATTACGAAAACATGGTTCGTCCTCGAAAAGAGAAATGCCTTTTCTCCCAACAGACTTTAAAGTTCAATTATTTAATAGAGTATTTATGCATTCCGCATGAACAATGCTTTAACACGGAAATGCTTAGCCTCGCGATTCAGAATAAGTTGTCGAAAGAGACTTATACAGGTGTGCAATTTCACTTCTAAAATCCCACGTGCCTGCAATATTTATTGCCAAGGAAAGAATCTAAAATGACATGAAAAATTGGATTTGTTTTGTATTAAAACACGTTTGCTCTTCAAAGTGTTTACTCAAACAACAAAGATTCGCTCGCGATAAATGATTCAAGTTGCAAGTCTATTTCTGTGCCGAGGCACCAAGCATCAAACCGTTTCATTTCATTTTGATAAAAGCTCGTTCAATAAACTCGAAATTCAAAAGTCGATACGTGCTCAGGACATTATATTTATACACCGCTACATAATTTCGCATAAAGTTCCAAACGTTAATTTTCAACAATCGATGATCTAGAAATATCCAATAAGAACCATTTAAAATATTCCTGTCATAATAATAACGATCTATTTAGATTATTGAAATAGATAATTAACGTTGGAAAACTGCAGGCGCATTTATTTTAAAACGTCCAGGTCCAATTCGACCGACAGACTATCGATTTTATTGATTGAAACATTGCAAGAACAAATGTTAACAGATGAGTGAAATTAATTTATTATACGTGCAATAACGAAATCGTTATTCCAGGCGCATGACATTTGGGTTATTGTCTCGTTACCGACGACTAGCTGGTAAAAATAAAGATCCTTTGTGGATTTCTAAAGAGAGTTTTGTGACACGTTAATCCTGATATTATGACATTTCGATGCAAGCGCAATATTCATATGATATTTCTGAGCTATATCACTGACGCCCACACGATATTTGGTAATTGCCGCATAACAACATTCCAAATTAATTGCCCAACATCTTATTAATCTGATAAGCCAATTGTTGTCGCCGTTATTGTCAGCTGTGTTTATTTGCAACATAAACTTTTTTTTATTGATTATTGTAATGTTATAAGTAAGGATGACCCAGTTTGCAATGCGTTCATCTATAAGTGGTGAAATTTTTCTTACTAAAATAGATAATAACATTACCACACGTAGCATTATTTTCCGCAAATGTTTATGACGTTTATGATGTTTATTAACATAATTTACATTCAGTGCTGATATAAATTTGTTGACTATAATTTTAACACATTAACGACAATATTGATTTAGAATTCAGGAGCACTAATGTACACTAAGACGCTTGAAATATTTATCTCTCGACAGCATCGAATTTCACATCTAATGAATTAAATTTAATTATATTGAAAGTAATTAACAATCAATACCGGTTATTTATGAAATAATTATAACTATGTAAGTTCCCGAACAAGGATCAATTGACAATTTCATGTAAC
>JABFQA010002812.1:0-10651 GCA_022817065.1 Probaryconus sp. ZL-2020
GAAAAAAAAAAAAAAAAAAAGCAAGAGAAACGAAACACCTCTGCGCTGGTCGCGTTATGAAAATAATCGCATTACCGTAACGTTATTTTGTCATGGTAACAGCATATAACTTAAACTTCTATTTAGGACAACTAAATGTTTCCCACAGTGCTTCGGTATTAGTCATATAATAACTAAATTACACTCTGTGACAGAAAATTATCGACTTCTGATTTAAAACAAGTGGCCGGGAAAGCCGTTCTGCTTATTATGTTAAGTTGAATTATTTTTTTCTCATACTTCCTTAACAACTTTGAATTTTTATTAATAACATTGCGTTATCTATTACTTAAAAGGAAAAAAAAAAAAAACCATTCGTATGCAGTGGAGATTTGTAAACGCATTTTTTCCAAATAAATGAAAAGAGCCTGAAAACTGATCAGAATTATTCATGCGACAATTTAAAATAATTACGTTGCATCACGAAAAATTGTTCAATTACGATACAATTTAGAAAAACATTTTTTAAACAAAGAGCCGTAAATGCGTTGCGCAATGCCTTGCCATAAAAATTGCCGTAACTTTTGGCGCAACGCTTTATTGCCACTTCAATTTGTGCATAATTGATAATAATTGAAAATAAAAGTGCTCAATAAAAATGTAATCTAGTAACCTATATCAATATTATATAATATCCTATTGTACGTATCTTTTGAATATATGCATTTCATCGTTCTCGGTCAATGCGTTGGCTTTATAATGCAGGAAATAATTATGCGACCCCACTTCTGAGTTACAATCAACAATAGAGGGTTAATTAGTGCATGGCATATTTATCTAGTCTCGGGACTGTTAAGCGGTACTTCGAATACGACTTTCGACAATAATATCAATAAATAATTGGAAACTACAAATTCTTAACAAACGCTCTTTTCACTTTCGTCAACTGACAAAATCAGATCTACTGCAAAACCCCACAGTTTCAGTGCTTTACTGAATCTTAAATTTAGAACAATGTTAATAACAACTTTAAGTGTAATTCTGTTTGAATTCTGGAGAATTCGTGAGTACGATTGAGTTGTTGAGAGAACTTAGCTCTGTGTTAAAATGTGACTCGATAGAAGTATATGTTTTTACATGATGTTACACGAGATTAAAAGCATTAAATTCTAAAAAATTACGTGGAAGATATTTTTCTTAGACGAGCTTACAGCTATCTTTAATGCAAAGTCGTATTTCATTATTGCAAGGTTGATGTGTTATTGCACTCTGAATAACTGACGAGTCATGAAAAAAAGTGGAAAAATTGCCTATCATCGTTTCTTATGGATATTGATATAAAAAATTACGAGTGCCACATGTTACACCCACGATAAAGAAAATGCAGATAATTAATTTTTATATGAAGTTCCTTTTCATTGCTAAAGCATACCGACTGTATTCAAAATTTTATTAGAGCAGTAAAACATCGAAACCGAAATAGTTTACACAAAATTTCCATTTGAATAATGTTTCAAGAATAATGCAGACGTTTTTCGAAAAACATCTCAACGAATCTATTTAACAATTCAATTATAAAAGCCAACCGTAAAACATGTCAAAAGTGACTAACTGCAGTTCATTTGTTACAACAGAACAACCTAAATGAAGTTTCAAAAAGAGGTCAATACAAAGTATGTGTGATTCAAACAAGTGACCCCGTTATGAAACATAATCCCCACTGAATCGAGAGATTCTCCTCGATTCATTAGCAATCGAATAGATCCTCATTCGCGATATTCCCGTCCGACTCGTTATTCCACCTGGATTGCTTTCCGGTCAAATCCGATTATTACGGTAACGGTCGTGTTAATGCAACAGGAAAATCGCGATAAAATCGGAAGTTAAATGTCGCGATCATCCGAAACACATGTTTCACGCAACTTTTGTAGCAGCGCTGCTTTAATCACTTCTCGTGCACATCAAAGTACTCGGCCATGAAGAAATGGATTTTCTGAATCCATGCTCCTTACATAGATTACTGTTTTCATAAAAGATGATATTTCACAGTCGCGATGATTTGATTTTAATGTCGTTTTAATTCGATGGGAATATCTGAAGGATTCTTAACGAAGATCATTTTTTCCTCAATTGCTTGTGTAAACCATTTCTCCTTCATCCATCCTTCAAGTAAATCATATTCCAACTGATGCTTTGGTCATTTCTAAAGATTCTTTGGGGCGCTTCTAAAAATCTATGATGCTGAAACTGGCAGAAAATAGTCAGCAGAAAATACAAAATATCAGTGATCCTAAACCTGCTATTTAATTCATTGTAATTAGTTAGTTTCTAATTTTCAAAGGTGTTTCTTTTGTCGGAATTTATCCGTCAGGTATAAAATTTAATATCCTTTATTTTTTTCAATGTTTTTCTTTACTTGAAAATCACTGCGCACAGTTATCTTCTGCTAGCTATTTTCTGTTAATTTCAGCCTCATTCCCTATCTATCTCGTCGCTATTCGCAAAAGCGTCCGTCGATACGGCGCCGCTTCCTATCTCAGAGTCTATCTCTGTCGGTGCGTAATGCGTTAATGCAGCTTTATGGAATTCGCACCGATCATTTTTATCGGAGACGCCAGTTCGTCGAATTCCAGAAAAAAAAGGAGGTCTTTTTTCCCCCTGTGAATAAAGAAGGAAGAATCGATTCTCGCTTTGTTTGACCGAATATATACAGATGTTAAATTGGCGAATAAATAACCGAGGATATTATCTGCGTTTATCAGAATTCAAGCATAAAATAAACATTAAGTCGTATCCGAAGTTCAACGAAAGAAATGGCTTATAATTTCATATTGTTTACAGGTACAATATGAGTCTAACCCATTTTTTCTGTTTGAATGGATTTATTGTTCTGTTGCCGGTTATTTGGGCCACAATGGAGTTTTGTACTTTTGTCAGTTATCGATGATATTTTCTTTTTTTTTTTTTTTATTTCTCCTTCGCCATGATTATCGGTTATTAATTGCATTAATACTTTATCGCGGACATGTCGATAATCGGTTTTGCAATTTTTCTTCCTTTATTTCTTATCTTCATTTACTTTTAATGAAGGAAAGAAAATGTTCGATATAGAATTGTTTAGTAGGAAAAATTCATCATTGGATCAAACGAAAATACAAAGTTAAATTGTATAAATATAAAAAGCCTTTAAAATTGATATGTAATTTTTTGAAAATTCTAATAGAAAGTTAACACTTATCTTTCCTCATTAAATTATTCAGGAAAATTTTATCTCATATTACATTCTGTTTCCCAAAACTTTCCCTAACGAAGTTTCCACTTGAGGAATTTGATATTATTTACCAAAACACTAAAACCTCAAATTTCATTTACACTGTAGAAGTGAAACTTTACAGTGACATCACTACAGTGAAACTTTAACGGACGTTATCGTTTTTGGCACCGATAACGTCCTTTAATCATTTCTGAAAATTTAATGAAAAGTTTAGCGATCAAGATACACGATCATCATAAAACATTTTTTATTAATGACGTTCGCCAAAAATTATTTTAAAAAATAATCTTCAAATATGATATAAACCGAGGCAATAACAAACACGAGTACGTCAGAAAGATTTTTCACTCGACGATTTGAAGCGTTCTCGCAAAAACCACCGACATCTTCATAAATAATATTTGCATAAAATGCAACGCTGAAGCATACGCTAATGCAAAGTCGAGGATAATCGCGTCGCGACACCAATATGGTGTATTAAATATTGATCCACGAAATGAGGAAATGCCACGATGATGCGCAATTATGTCGAAACCAAATTTGCATTGGCAAATTCGCTTTCCGGCGCAGTTGTTGACTCGCGACGACAAAAAGTAAGCGAACCGTGCGGGACAAACTTAATATTGAACAAAAGAAAATGAATCAAGCAAAGCTCTGATCACTGGTATCGTGGAAAACGTTCGGTCAACCGAAATTCAATTTAGACGGCAAACTGGATTGACGAAATTTAGATCAAACTAGAAAGCACACTACATTGATTGACATAGTTTGAAATTATAATTGAATTAATCAGAAATTTGGTTAAAATCAAAATCATATATCCACCGCGATATGAATTTTAGTTTTGCGGAATTCATATGAAATTGACTGCATAATGTATTTTATGCGACCTGAACGCAATGAAAAATACATGTTTCGCCATTAAAAGAAAAAAAAAAAATTTGCACAGGACTGCAATTATTAGTAGAAAAAAAAAACAATGTCGTTCGATTTTAATTAGCAAGAACGTAATTGTATCTTACACCTTGAAGACTTTTTATAGTTCGTGCAAAAACACAAGCAGATACTATTTATTTTTTAAATAGAAAAATCAGCTTATTGCAACGAGTTTTCCAAATTATCATCGGCATCTTCTGGCAGCTCTGGACACGATAGATCAAAGACCTAAACGTGAGGTAAATATTTAGTAGCCTATGCGTTACAATAGGTAAGTGACACGCAATTGCCACGTGAGTTTCGCAAACGTCGTCCTACGTGAATTTTGTCTGCCACAAAGGCTAACAGGAACGTTAACAATCGTCACGCGGGAGACTTTACCTCTCGATGGCTTTTCACGGGCTCGCCTTGGCGATCTCCAGAGCGATCATTAGAACACATACGCTTAACTCAGAACACCTACGAACGAAGGTGTTACATGTGTTTTATCATGGCAACTGGTTCACGAGCTTGAATGCGACTCGACTTGGCAGCCATTCAAGACGCAGTCCGGCTCAACAAAATACCGCAGTCTTTCTCCACTCTCTCCGCGAATACAGAGAAGGCGCGTATGTGCATTTGACTCGTGCTGAGAAATTTGATAAACACCCCAATAGCATGCGATCTTGCGGTCGGTCAGGCTGTCCCATAAATATCTCAGCGTATCAAGTTTTTTTTTTTTTTCTGTTTTAGATGCAAAATAATGGCCGCACGTTTGAAACTTCGTTTGTCCATGATAGACGATTACCAAAGAACCATTAGAATTAGGGAACGCTGAGAAAAATTTCAGTAAAACGAGGGCACAAATGAATTATTTCAGTTACTTTAACTGAAATATCAGTCATTCTAACTTATTTCATAGTTGTCTTAACTAATTGATAGTTCAGTCAATTAAGAATTCAGTAAAAATAACTGATGGATCAGTTTAGGAGAGGGGTTTGCTCAAAAGAAGAGTTCATGATCAATTTATTGGCGACAACATCCAGAAAATGGTTTTGCACTCTAACACCAACTAGAATTCTATGACAATTTGTGGAAATTCTCTAAATTTATAAATGTGTAATTTAAAAAAGAAGTAAGTTCTGTTGGATGGGTTGTAATGACGAGTGACGGCCCTATTTTCGACAGCAACATTACCTACAAAAAGGTAACGGTACTCTGATCCACGGCAATATAATCCACTGAATTGTGATTTAGAAGAGTCGTTCGAAGATCAAGCGTCAGCGAACCGTCATTGTTCTGTTGTCTCTCGACTTGCGCAGGTTAGAAACGTTATCAGAGTGGAAATCCTGGATGACCGTCCCAATGATTTTTTAGCAAGTACCCATGACAAACGACAAAAAATTTCTCTTCCACAGACAACAGCTCATTTTAATTATCCAGTATAGTTGGCATGATAATGCAAAATTCTCAAATGTTCTTTTTTTTTCCATTGGAAAATTATCTGGGTTAAGAACATATCTCGAGATCTTTTTCAGATAATTTCTACGAAAATTTGTTGTTGAGATCAATAGGATGACTTCGACCTTTTTACGCGAGGTGATTAAACCACGGGGCATTGATTCCTGACAGGAATCGCGTCGCGAGGACACTTCACACGGACGTTATCTAAGGCTCATTGTTTCGACAGTGCATAAAGAAATGGAAAGCGTCTACCTTTTTATGAAGCGCATTACCACGCTTGTTATCCGCGGATTACGCTCGCGCAACGGTGCCACACCAGCCAAGTAAACTTGGGAGCGTTTCGTAACCGGTAGTTCGAATTAGCGTATTGTTCGTTTTTTAGCGCAGCGAAACTCTTCATTCATGCCGTGAGTTTTGACATGGAAGGACACACTGCGTGACAATTTTTTTTTCTTTTTTTCTTTCAGATTGCGAAATCATGTTATGGACTTAGCGTGCGTTCAAGTTAGAGGCTGTGGGAAGAAAGTCGACGTTTGACTTGGTAGTTTTTGGCGCGCTAAGAATACTACTTTGTAAAACAAAAATGTATTAATAGCTCCTGAGAATATTTCACAGGATTCTTACGACTGTGACAATTGCCCTTTTTTCTGTGGCTTCTATGACACTTTTTTTTTTTTTTTTTTTTTTTTTTGGGGAACCAGGACTAGGTCATGATTTGTAGATTGAGATTTTCAGTAGAATTATAAGGTTTCTGCAGAAGTTTCCGGATGAATTATTTGTTCGAAAATGTTTATTTAAAATCATAGTCTTTGATGAAGATTATTTCTATTGTATTTATCTCTTTATCTCTCTCTCTCTCTCTCTCTCTCTTTTTCCCTCTTAGTAGGACGAAAAATCTATTAACTTTAACAATTCATTGTTCACGTGGTACGATCTCTTTTTTTTTTCATTAATCACGCAGAGTCTTAAAGCCATATTCACCCGTATTCGACGGGTAATTGATGGCGCAAGTTGAGCTCCAAGCAAACAAGAAAACGCGGAAAAAGGAACTCGGGTCGAACTTGCGGACATTTTGCGAGACTTTCTACCGACGTTTCGTGAGCCATTGTGTGCTCAGTTGAACGCAAAGTGCAAGTTTCTTCGTCCTTACGGACACGAACTAATGCCCTCACAAATCATCCGGATCTTGCTGTAATTAAGTCCCTCCACTTAACGAATAACCTCAGTCTACAACTTCTTCAATTCACCGGAATGAAAGAGTAAAAAGGAAAATTAAGATATCTGAGCCAGTTAACTATTCAATCCGATAGACTCAAAACAATCAAATTTATCGATAAGCTAATTAGACTTAATTATCAAGTGAACATTTCTCGAAAACAATGCCGCTTGTTGTTCGATGTTTCCGAAGAGATTTTAGAATCTGAAGAATGTTCCTTGACTCATCATTGTTATCGGACAAAAAATATTGCCTACTTATTCCCGTTTACCGATTATTTAACAAGACATTAGAAGGAAGAAAAAGATGAGGACAAAGATCGAATATTAATTTTCTTTTTTTTTCTATTTTTTTTTTTTTTTTTTTTTTGTATATTTGAAAGGCGAAAATATTATGTCACGCGATATTGAGGTATTGTTCACTAGGGATGATTTTTTGGTTTTTGTTTTCAGCTTTAGTTTCTGTATTTTTTTATATATATGAAATATATATATATATAGAGTAGTACACACATGCGGCATTGGTCAAGCAATAGGACATAACACGTTTAGCGAATGATCGTGCGAGTGTCATGGATTTCTTTAGATTCTTGCATTGGGTTTGCGCAGCTGTGTCCGATATGTAAATAATATGAACGAGTGAGATCGGTTTCTTAATAGAACAAAAAATAATTGTTCGATTATTTGTACATAATAAAAAAAAAAAAAAAACAAACGAGGGATTTGTCAGTGCGGCCAGTCAGTCTTTTATGATCGACCGTTTTTCGATTCCCGAAGCAGATACCGCTAATTGCTTCACATTTTAGGATAGAGTACAATTGTACAATAATTTGGTGCACAAAATCGCGACAAGATGATCGTGACGTGCAGAAATGCAAATTACTTACGTTTCAACTTGAAACCCGTCAATAAAATATCTACGGATTGTCGAAGTATTTTGAATTGATAATTTCGCAGCACATCCACAAGTAATATATATAGTAATAAATTACAAATTGAAATATATTGTAACAAACAAACAAACAAACAGTTTAAAGGCACATTGTTATGCACGATTCGGTTTTTTTCCAAATAAAATTTTAACGAAACCTTTTTTTTTATAACTTTTAAATTGCATCATTATTTACAGAACCTTGGTATTGTTTATGCACAAAAATTTATTTGTAAAATATTTGTAGAAAATACCAATTTTGATATGCAATGAAAAGTTAAATTTGTGAACAGCACATTTAAATTTAACACACATTTTTATAATTAATAAATATTGTATTTATATATAAATTTGTGTGATTTATTATTTAACTATTTTCATTTTCTTTTTACCACTTATGGATTACTCTTGTGGAAACATGACAATAGATATCATCACTTCCTGTCACCATTGAGGATTCCTAGACATACGAGACAATTTCATTTACTTCTTATTATCAACTTAATTTAATGTATGGTTTAATAGTATTTAATGAAAGGGATTTCAAACTATAAAATACAATGTTCACATATCCATTCAATGGATTTTATATTAATAAATTATATATCAAAATTATGTTCAATCTTTTTACCATGTTTCACACTTATTTAAATTATATTTATCACTTATGCAAACAATTGATTTTTTAAATGTTTATTTAGTTTATTTGTTCAAAGTTTGTTTTGTTAACGTAAGCAAGTGGTTTACATAAATCAAGATTTAATGATTAATTTTTAATCACTTGAAAAAAGCATAAGATTAGATCTTTTAAGAATAGAATTGCTAATAAAATATTTGCTGGCCTTGAAGAATGTGTACTAAATCACTAATACCCACTTTACCAGGCCGTGACATTCACTAAGTCCAATAGTTTTCTATCTCTTAATAACAGCAGATAGCTATGGTGATTGAATATGACGAAATAAAAAAAAATTAGCATCTCGACGCATTATTTGGAAAGGAAGAGTTCTTTGATATTTAACATTTGATTATATAACGTTCAAATTTCATATGGTTTATTAATACTTTTATATCTTTTGTATCTTACTTCTAAGTCTTAAAAGTCATATTTCATAAATCACTCGTCATTTTCATAAATCATAAAATGTTTTTATTTTGTGAATTATTATTGTTACTATCAATATTATAAAATATTATTAACTTTCATACTTTCTAGTATATAATATTAACAACGATGAGAAGAAGAGAAAGTAAAATATTTGACATTAAACAAATCTTTCTGGCATGATTGAATCATAGTTTAAGAAATTTATTTTCATCTCTGTTTTAAAACCATTGGATTTACACTTTAAATTTAACATTTAAAAAAAAAAAAAATTTAAACATACTCGAACTGAAGAAATATCATAACATTGGTTGAAGTTTTAGAATGATAAATATTTTCCTATTCAGTTCGTCGTGACTGTTATATTACCAATGATTCATAGGATTGAATCAGAGATAAAATTGTCTGTTTCAGTTTAACGATTTATCTTTGAATCAGGATTTTGAGTAATTCTATAAATTGATAAGTTTTTTAGCTTATAAAATTACTGTACAGTAATTTATAATATTAATCAATTAATTCTTTTTTCGATTTATTGATATTGTTCTATTATACACTTTTTTCATTATCTATCCATTCTTAAATGTAATAAAAAACAGGTGTACATTTCAAAATGTATATTTAATTACAATAATATAGTAGTAAAGAAATGGATGTATGGAAAAGTATTAGATAATTTACTTTGTCAATAGTACTATCTACTCTAGGATTCAGGTCTGTTATACAAAGTAAAAGTTCTGGCCCATATAGCTGCTATGGATATATGTATTTCTTGTAAATACACGTTGATCAAAGGAATGTGTTGATTGGAAGTAACCCAGTGACAAGCGGACAAGCGCACCGACGTCGATGGTCTCCTTACGAATGCAGACCCCTCAATCATTTATTGCATACGTTAACATACCTGCGGTAACGCATTTCACTTGCTCGCTTCTGTTAGTCATATAACATTTCTTATTCTTTCAGCTTATCATAAACATTTATTAACTGAAATCATTGTAATGAATTCTTAATTTAAATTTATTGTAAATGTTGATTTTAATAACTTCTTGGTAAGATATTAACCCTCCAGCAGTATGTGTACGAAGTTCTCATCGATTAATTCATCGAAAAATTTCAAAAATGAAAATAGTTAAAAGACATATAAAATGAGTCATTAGAAATAAAATTAGAAATAAAAATATTATAATTCAGAAAACATTTCATACAATAACAAAGAAAAATTTAATTGAAGGTATAATTATACCTGCTTGGGGTGCAATAAAATAGAGATAAGGTTTATGACTCACATCTGGCCTTTTATTGAAAGCTCTTTCTTATCCCAAACTTGGAAAATTTGTTGGGAAAGTAGTACTTTATTGAAACTTTATTAGAATTTTGTAAAATTTTCTAAGTCTGTGATTGTCAGTGAAACAGTGAAGTGAACAAGTGCATTTAGGAGACTTAAGGTTGGCCAAAAGGATTTTTTTTTTCATTTACTCACTAATGAAGTATTTCAATTCGTCTTTCATTTAAACCCACATATAGCCTTTTATCAAAAATGCTTTCTTGTCCCAAATTTCATAAAATTTTTTGGAAATTAAAAATACGTATAAATAAAATATCTACACAAAAATGTTTCGATGAATTAATCGATGAGAACTTCATACACATCCAGCAGTCGCGTTGTTTTTATTATCTTCGTTTCTCTTCAACTATACTTGCTAAACTAGTAACTGAATCTACTTCTCGCTTATTCAAGACTGACACCTTTTTTTTTTTTTTTTTA
>JABFQA010002813.1:0-10650 GCA_022817065.1 Probaryconus sp. ZL-2020
TAACGGCTTATTATTCTTTACTGAAATAAAAAATCACTCGATAAATAAACTGAAATACAGATTCGATAATTTTGTATCATAATCAGGCGAATAAAGTTCTGTTTTCCCTAATTACCCTACATATGAAGAATTATGCATTTCCAGTAAACATTTTTAAAAACCAGTTTTTAATTTTCAAAACATAGAAGGTTTAAAATTTCTAGACCATAACAGTAATTTATTGTCATGAATTTCTCGTGATTCATATATGACTGATTAATATTCTATCCTATTCAATCATTCCTTCCTTTTAAAATTTACTTATTAAGCATGCTAATGATTTTGTACAATTACGGTTTCACATAAAAGCTGTTGCGGTTAAATGTATTGATGATAAGCAGTAAATAAAAATAATGGATACACAACGCAATCGGGATGGAATGCCGTCCTCCAACTATCCATTGCTGTGGACAGTGCATACAAAGATATCAAGTTATGACCATAGTCATCTTATCGTGTCATTTCAAACTTCTGATTCATTTCTGAGTAAAAACTTACTCGTGATGTTGACACTAAAATAGAACAAACTTAGCGACTCTTAAAAGTTAACATTTAATCCTAAATATCTTCATCAGTTACTAATTTGTCGCTTAAATCTGAATGTCACGAATTACATAACTACAAGCTTTTGAGATAAACATTTTTCTTATTCCGGCAATGGATGAATTTTAATTTCTTTGTTCAGAGATAATTGTAAACATTTCAGAGAATTTATTTTCTTTGGCTTTTTATTGACTATTCTCTAGTCATTTGATAAAAATTTCATTCGTCACCGAGCACCAATTCTCTATGGAATAATGTGATCGATGCAACGAATGCATTATTCCTGAAATTACTTTCATATTTCATGCAATGTCTAATAGACTGATTTCCCTTATTGGTTTATTCTTTTTTTAAATTGAAAATTGAATCGGCTTTTCAATCGAAACACCTATATTTAAGTTAATACGAAAAATATATATGTACGATTGAAAGCATAATAGTTGTATAATATTAATTAACAGCTTAAACGTATGACTAATACGAGAGAAGATGTCTATGCGCTTTTATTCTCTTGCTTAAAGTAGTGACCCATTTAGAATAAAAAAAGGTTAATTGATCATACAGCAAACTGCGACATTGAGGAGTATATTGGAATAGATCGAAGGGTCGCGAGCATTGTTCGTTGTCATGAACTACAATGGCCCTGATGGAACACACTTGAAAAGTGCTTCCTGCAGCACGTGGTAAACACACGCCCCTCTGTTTAATCATGCTCAACTGCAAAGAGCATCCGCAATCCGCCGTCTCAATGACACGAATCGTGCCCGCACAAAAGAGTTTCTGCCCGCAGAAACTACTAGCCCTTGGATAAACGTCCATAAATATATTTCCTAATTATGTCCCTATGTCGCCTCCGAAGATTAATGCTACGTCAACAAAAAAAAAAACAAAAGTCGTTTTCCCATTTTGGTCGTTTTCCACACTTTCATAGTATGACAGATTATTAATGCTTAATGAAAAATGATTATGAATTTCATAGGAATTTGCTTTAATCATTTCAATGGTTAAATATGAAATAATGATTTTTTGTTTGGTATTATGAATATTTTGATATGCTAACTTTAATCTATAATCTTAGAAAACATAATGCTGAAGTGTCGTTTTTTATCTACGTAATTGAAAGAAGTTTGGTATTGTGTGTAATTCAAAAAAACAAGTAATTGTTAAATATAAGTGTGTTAGCATAAACTTGGAATATATAATTTATGTTTTAACTTTATAATAATACTATATTACGTATATAACTGTAGTAAACCAGGACTCAGTGGTATACGCAATCCTATAACTATAACTGTAGTTTTGGAAGCAAAAACTGTAATTTTCTTGTAACCCAGTCAGCAATCTTGTTCTAACATTAGTGTCAGTTCTGAGCATTGCAACAAGTTTTTTTTTAGTACTGACAAAAAATTTACAATTGAGAATTTACTAAACGAGAATATTTTTCATGTCAAGCCATGTTCTTTTATATTATATATATATATATATGAAACATAGTGTATTTTGTAGACATTCTCTTTTGTTGCAACAGTATAATCCAAATATAAAAAGAGTTTATTTTCATAAACGAATGAAATCATTTTATACTAAAGATTTATCAAATTTGTCAATGGAATCTTAAATTGCCTAAAATAATGTATTGCAATGTTAAAATGTTCGATCGAAATGAACTGATGATAAGTAATGATGAAATGTTAAAATTGAAATGCGAAACTCGTTGACCTTTCGGGAAGTCGGTGATAAATAGCGTTCATTCGATGGAAAGTCGGGGTGGTGGTTTAACGGGTAGATTTAATGATCGGCGAGTCAAGGCGATTTCCGCATGTCTCGCGACAATGCGGTACTATCGTACGAAGAAGAAGAAGTAGAAGAAGTAGAAGAAGAAGAAGAAGAAGTAGAAGAAGAAGAAGAAGTAGAAGAAGAAGAAGAAGAAGAAGAAGAAGAAGAAGAAGAAGAAGAAGAAGAAGAAGAAGAAGAAGAAGAAGACGGACGGGAGAGTTGAACTTTCTTCTACACTCGGCGATGCAGAGTAGAATGAAAAATAAAAGGATGCGCACGACTGGCAAGGTGGAGAGCCTCGAAGTAGGCGGGATATAAGACAACGCCGGAGGACGCCAGCAGAAGCGTGGGAACCGACTGAAACAGATGGCAAGCTCACACTTGCCTGCAATACAACTTGGTATCCTTCGAAGAACAGTTTCCAACTGGAGCAACTTGTTACAAAACGTCGCGTCTCTCCTCTCGTATACGTATGGCAAATCATAACAATGATGCATCTCTTGACGCTAAATCGTTACCATTCATTTTCAACAGATTATTACAGAAGATTACAAAATACAAACAAGTCCATTTTCTTAGCACAATTATCATCGAGACGTTATTGTTACATGCATGATAAATATCATAGAAACGAAGACGGAATTCAGGAGATGAAATCCTTTGTGAATATCCTTGCAAAAATGGAAACTCTACAGAATTCTTAAAATTGTACGTCCGCACAATTTGTCTTTGGAGAATTGTAAAAATCGCTTGGTGAAATTCCAAGTTCAACTGTGCAATTGAACCGAGCTGTACAGTCTCAGCTCGGTTGTAGGTGGTGGTCTACTTTCTTTTCAATGAAAAATGCTCGTCAAATCACTAAATGCTTTACTCTAAAAAGTAAAGATTGAAATCTTTTGGTAAAACACTTATCCAAACGTCTCTATGTTATACTTATATACTGTTGTGTTACACTTTATCAGTACCAAAATGCACACGCGTAAATTAATGCGGATGAAAATAATAGATGATTTGATATCGTAAAATGTCTGTTAGGAAACGTATTCCCATCAGCGACATTATCAAAGGCGAGCCGTTACATTATTACATTACACTGCAGCGTACGACCTTTCGCCGAGTGAAATGGGCACTAAGCTCGCTCGTCGAGGCCGAACGCGCGAAACG
Source organism: Probaryconus sp. ZL-2020 (assembly GCA_022817065.1). Classification (NCBI taxonomy): domain Eukaryota; kingdom Metazoa; phylum Arthropoda; class Insecta; order Hymenoptera; family Scelionidae; genus Probaryconus; species Probaryconus sp. ZL-2020. Next base: position 3,523 of record JABFQA010002813.1, read on the forward strand.
ATTGCCGGTCGCATCGGCCATCGTTCTTAGCATTCCACAGGTGATAATCTACTCGAGCCAACACGCAGTCGTAAATTTTCCAGCCAGAATAGTCAATCATTGAACTCGCACCAAGTACCATGAATCTCTCTGATCTCTCGTGCGTATCGCGTCGTGTGACGATTCAACCTCCCCACTATTTTTTACGACATCCGGTTCGAATTAGCGACGACGACGCATTATTCCTCCTCCTCCTTACATATTCTCTTCTTTTCAATTCATTCAATTCCCCGAAAATTATTCGTAACGGTCGTTCGTTTTGCGGTTGCAATGTTCGTATCGAAAGAAAAAATTCTTCCCTGAAGATTTCTTGAAAATGATTTTCGGATTTTAGGCGCGAATTAAAAAATTGTTTAATACATACGCGCGCTGTTCTGATAGTTGCTATCTGGTTTTGAAAATATCTTCGTTGTCGTTGGTTCAAAGTGCGTTGAAACGAACGAGTACAATAACATGACAGTTCCATCCGAAAGGCACGCTTCCGATAACGATATGTATTTCAGTCACGTCAGTGTTATTCGATACGGCCGGAAGATTTATAAGTTTATTCTGCTTTCAGGATGTATAATACACGCTCTACGTTACATGCTTATAGAATAAATGTAGCACAATGAATGAATTTTATTATATTGTCGTACAATAATATTTCACTTGTATTTGATAAACGTATTTGTTATACAAAATCGAATAATTACAAATAACAAGAGTTTAGAATCAATTTCAACTTAGGTAGAAGTTAAATAAAACCGACCTCCTTTTCAAAAGACATATAATTTCTCTGCAGTGCATATAAAGATCGGCATGAGTATCCAAATTACAAGCTCGACATTTTAGTTCAATATTTTATAATGTACAGTTAAAAGAACAAACAAGACGTTAAAATATGTCTTTTGTTGTGAAAAAAATGACGTCCTTGTGACAGTGTGCGAGGGTAAGATATAATTGAAGAGCGACCCCTCTCGCTTCCCAGGCAGGCCAGTCACCTGTCTGAATCGCACCGTCAGCTAATTCACCGGAAGCGGCTGAGTCGACGCGTGGCGCGACCTCGGCATTCCTAACGATTCCTGTGCAATCCTGAACCAAATATCACCATAATGGCACACGCACACTTTCTGCGTACACGTACGAAACATTCGATGAACAAACGCCACGCAAAAACTAGTCATCAAACTCAACGCGTAGATAAATATCTACCGTCCATAATGTCTGCATTATGTAAATTTCAGCGAGATTATAGTTTAGCACATGTATTGGCTTGTAATCATTTTCAGAAGTTTCAAATGGGATGTTGGGAAATTGAAGCAGGAAATAATTTTTTCTTTTTTTTTTTTTTGCGGAATAATTGAGATACAGTCTGATATGAACTTTGTCGTGAATGTCAGATAACGATGAAGCAACGATCAGGAATTCATAAGAGCTTGTTTTAGTTTTTTGGTAGGATTAAAAATTTTTTGCAAATGAACACTTTATATATATATATATAGATAGATGACTAACACTTTGTAATTAAAGCTAGAACAATGTAATTATTATCTGTGATTTGCGTATGTTTGGATAATCGCAAATTAAATATAAATTGTGGGCAATTAAAGTATCTTAATGGATTTAAAATGATAACTAGAATGATGACTATCATTGATATTATTCTTATTAGGCGCGAAAAAAGGATGTTCCATTTATCATTTCTTTTTTGTCTTTTTTTATAGAGTTAGATAATTTTATTTTATAAATATAAGAACCGCATAAAAAGTTAACAAAACTTTTGCAACAGTTAAAAAACGATTTCAAAGAGGTCAAAGGAAATGAGACGTTTAAAAGTTGTATTTACGGTTTCTTATGGAAAGGAAATAGTGGTCGAACCTTTAATAGTATTTAAATGCGATGTTAAGTGAGCGTAATATCTATAAAGGCTCTGCATCAAGTATATAGGTATCTCTACGAAATAAAGAGGAACGACGAATGAACGAACGAACGATCGTCGTCATGCCTTCGTAATCATGCCGAGCTGGACAAAAAGAAATCCGAATCGAATGAAAAAGAAAGAAATGAGAAAGCGAGACAAGAGAAAAATTGAGTGGCATCGCGTGCGAAAGGAAAACTTCCTGTCGTTTGAGTTCGGGTTCGCGTATGCCTTTGGTATCAAGTTTGAACATCGTAAATCCTGTCGCTAAATATTTTACATCTTATTGAAACCTGGTATTTCTTTTATGTGAAACGGAAATCAAATAATGTCTCACGCATAATTTTTCGAGTGCGACTGTTATTGCAATGTTTCATCCATTCAATTAAACTGTTACTGTAAAAGGAAAATTAAACAATTTTTACTGTCCTGATAAATCGACGTAGCCTTTTAAGTGTCAGTAATAACGATTAAATAATCGTTGCTCGATTATTTTAACAATATTATTCTGTTTTAAGCTACGACAATAAATAATACTAAAGATGAAGATTTTACTTTCCGTAAACGATTCTATCGCACAGAGGAAAAATGTCCTCGGTGTACAGTTGTTGGCTAGGCTAGGCTCGGCAATTTCAATGAAAGGAAAGTCAGTTACACACGACCTCAGTTTTGGCTTTCAAACTCTCGGAGTTTCATCCGGTCAGTACAGCTAATAAAATCTACTATTTTGTAATAATACATCACCGAGCATTGTTATTGTAATTTTTATGACTATATTATCAGCGAATGTAATTAAAAACATATTAATTTGCTTAAAATTAACGCATTAAAAATCTTCAGATACAATAGGGAAAAAATGAAATTAGAACGATTTTTGTACACCGATAACGGTAATGATACAAAGGATGCACCGAGATTAAGTGTTACAAAGAACAGAAGAAAAATGCTCGTACACACAGACGCCAATTTTGATGACGGTTTGTCATAAACTGAAAATAAGTGAAATGAAAATGTCCGTTATATCTCGTCAACCTTTTTAACTGATATGTTACATATCATTAAAACAAAAAAATAATAAGTAAAAGGAATAAGTAAAACGACAAATTCTCCTGCAGAAAATAAAAGTTTTTGAAAAATATATTAAGAGTTTACCAAAATTATTAATTAAAAATTATTGTTCTATGAAAATTAATGAGAGATTCACAAAATATAAAAAATGTCACGGTGAAATTTTTTTTTAGTAAATAAAAGAGACAGTTTCTAAACGAATGTATGACGTCAGTAATAAATAATGTTCCGTTTAGCAGACCTTTTGCGACGAACATTGCATCAGGTTCCTCGACCTTGCTGGCTATGCAGGTTTCAACTTGCAAGATTCAAACCAACCGGGAATATATACCTATACTAATGTGTTTATATACACAACCATATGAACGCGAATATCTTTATATCTAAATCTTTGTAACCTTGTATCTTGATTCAAATTTATTTGCCCTCAGATCTCCTATATCAATAGTTGAGAATTCCGAAAGATCCTTCTTCGCAAAGTTATAGAAAATTACAATGTTTTTGTGAACATTTTTTTTTTTTTTTATTATTATTAATCAAGATAGACAATTTGGTTGCTAGCTCTTCATAATCCTAAAAAAAAAAAAATTAGTATCTTGAAATATATTTGCAATATTAAAATTCCTAGCTTAATTATTTCATTAATAACTTGAAAACTGGACAGCCTTGTAATCGAATATTTCTGTTCGAGTGAAATAAATACAGAAATTTCATCTTTAATATGATACCCAGCACAATACCGACCTCTTTTCATAGATTTTCTACTACTTTTAGATGGGAGTCATACTACTTTTTCCCGTTTCACCGCCCACGTAGCTCTCGGCAAGAGATCTTCACCTCCTGCATCGCTCGCAGATCGACAATATCAAAGTACAGGACTATTTTTATGAATCAACAGCCAAATTATTGAATCGCTGAAAATAATACATTGTTGTTTTCTAATGCTTTTTTGTTTGTGTCTAAAAATAAAGGCCAGGAAGAAACAAATAACGTTACAATAGACTTAGATACATGTTTGTTTTTGCAACTGAGAAATAACATTAATTTGTTTAATGGATACTGTGAAAATGATTTTTTCTTTTAAAAATGGAAACCAGTAGAATGTCCCGCAATAAGCAAAACGAGAAATGAAAAATATTTATTTCTTAATTGTGCTTAATGGGAAATAAAAAGTCGCTTTCTAGCTTCCTTTTGTAACCGGTAACTGTGGCTTTCAATCCGGTTAAAAAAAAAAAAAAAAAAAAGAATCCTTTTCCTAGTAGGAACTCTAGTTGTGTTTCCTAATTAACTGCATCAAACATTACCAGAAATGGATTAGTTTCTCATGAGAAAATGAACGCGTTATGCATATATTACATTAAATAATTAAGTTTATGAATTGTATTCATATTGTAATTAAGTAAGAAATTAATTTCGCCAAAGACCAATTGAAACTGTTGAATTAATAATTTCCAATAAATACTTATGAATAGAAATAGATTGTAGAGTAATTTTCTTTGAATAGTATGTAAATTTGTTTACTGCATTATTAACACTTGGAAGCTTCATCGTACTCCTATAATAAAGCGTTATGCTTTTGAGTTAGCCGTAACAGTAATTTTGATGAAACTTTTCTCACAACAATTTGGAAAATGACAAGGTACTTGCTGAGATGCATCGAGTTCATCTAACGCGTTCGCGAGCATCTAACGGTTCGAAGCTATGAAAAAGCGTTAATTAAGAATCAACTTGTATACTAATCATGATGCGGTTTGTGTTACAGAATTTTCAAGACCTGGAATCTGAGAAAGCAATAATGGGTTCCATTGTCTACTGCATTCATCACAAAGATGGTTGCAAATGGTCCGACGAACTAAGGAAATTAAAAGTATGTACATAGTTAACACTCTCAAGGCACTCTGTAAATCAGCATTAGCCTAATTACTTGAATTTATCGATTACCTTTTTTTAGCGTTAACAATTCAATATAATAATAATAATAATAATAATAATAATAATAATAATAATAATCTCTTATATTAAAATGAATGTTAGAATCATTTGATTTGAATGTTAGAAAATATTTATAAAGTAAAGTTTATATTATATTAGCATGTTTGAGGAAAGATAATGGAATCTGTGTGTTATATTTGCAGGCCCATCTTAACACTTGCAAGCATGACGCGGTGCCATGCAGCAATAAATGTGGTGCGATGATCCCACGGGTACTTATGGAAGACCACTTGAAATATACATGCGCCCAAAGAAGGGCGAGGTGTGACTTCTGTGCCAAAGAATTTACAGGCCACACTCTCGAGGTACTTGATACTATTATTATTTATAGATAATAAAAACATCACGCCTTTGTGCGCACGTTAAAGTGTTAAATAATACTGATTTCATGCATTTAAACAATTTCCCTTATCACGGTTATCGGATACATAATTTTTTATAATCCCAGATAAATGCTCAGACTTTCAATGATTTAATATACGAAATGGAGAAATTCTTTTCCGTTATTTTATGAAAGCATTTGTCATTGAATATTTAATAAAAAAAAAAAAAGGATAACAATGTTCTCATATAAAAGGATTAATGGGAAAGAAACCTTCTTTTTTCTTTTTATAGAAACACAGCGGTACGTGCGGATACGAGCCGCTTTATTGTGAAAACAAATGCGGTATGAAGGTGCAAAGGCGGCACATGGGCCAGCACAAATTGGGCGAGTGTGCAAAGAGATTGGTAGCCTGTCGGTACTGCAACAAAGAATTCGTTTTCGATACATTGGGCGCACACCATGCGAAATGCGGACGTTTCCCGGTAGCTTGTCCCCATCGTTGCGAAACTGCAGTGCTACCAAGAGAAGATCTTGAGGTCCATTTAAAAGACCACTGTACTACACACCTCTTGTCCTGCACCTTCAAAGATGCTGGATGTCGCTTTAAAGTAAGGGATTTTCCTACACCATAAAAAATAATTCTCTACACTTTATCAACGTACGAATTTTTTATAATAAAAAGCGTTTCTTCGTGACAGTAAAAACTAATACATAGTTACAATAAGATGATAATACATATAATATATTGTTCTTTTACAGGGCAATCGATTTTCTTTGGACAAACATTTAGAAGAAAATGCAAAAGTGCATTTGAGTTTAATGTGCAGCGTCGTAACAAAACAGCAGCATCAAATAATTAGCTTGAAATCAGCTATTAGTAAATTGTCCCTAAATTATACTGGTACGCTAATATGGAAAATTACTGATTACAATGCCAAAATGACTGAAGCCAAATCAAAAGAGGGAATGGAACTTGTTAGTCCACCATTTTATACTAGTCAATATGGATACAAGTTACAGGTAATCAATTGTTAATGCAATGCGTTAAAAAAATGTTATCAGAAAGTTTGCGAGCAGAAATAATAAAATGATTTTTTTACAGGCTTCAGTATTTTTAAACGGGAACGGCACTGGAGAAAATAGTCATATTTCTATCTACATAAAAATTCTTCCGGGCGAATACGATGCACTTTTGCGTTGGCCATTCTCGCACAGTGTATCTTTCACTATGTTCGATCAAACAACAGTAGCAGAAAAAGCTTGCAACATTGTTGAAAGCTTCATTCCTGATCCAACATGGAAAAATTTTCAACGACCCAGTCGAGAACCAGATTCTTTAGGATTTGGTTTTCCAAGATTCGTTTCACATGAAATGGTCAAAAAACGTCACTTTGTTAAAGACGATACAATGTTCATTCGAGTCAAAGTTGATCCCAGTAAAATTGTGGCTGTATAAGTAAAAATAATTTTCCTCTCTTCTTAAACAAACAGTATAATAGTCATAAAGATAGAAATATAAATGGAGCATTTTAATACGCCCAATTTATGTAATATCGTTTTATATGTTAAATGTAAGAGTAAAACAAATATTCTTATAAGCCACAAATATCATTCAACAATTTTTATATATTTTAATTAAAATTATTACTACATTTTTTTTACAGCTAATTTTTTTTTCTATATGTATGTTAATAAAATGTGCTTCCTTTATCTGTATAGATAAACAAATTTAAGCAATAAATATAATATTAAAATTTCAAAAATGTTTGAACAATTTAGAGGAGATAGACTGATATGTCATGAA
>JABFQA010002814.1:0-10648 GCA_022817065.1 Probaryconus sp. ZL-2020
AACTTTTTTTTTTTTTTTTTTTTTTTTCTAGAGTGCAGCCTTTAATGTTGCAGTCTTTGGAACTTCAATGAATAACCATTTATCTTTTTTTTCTGCACTTGTCATTGAATAGGACAGGAACTTAAATGAATATTGTGCAACTCCATCATGTTCGTCCAGTTCTTTTTCACTTTACCAATGGCTATATTTCTTATACAACCGTTAAAATGGTCAATGTTCATTAACGTGCCTTTTGGAGCTAACGCTGAAAGACAATTATTAATTATTAATACAAATTACAAGAAATAATTATTCGTTATTAGTTCTCCTTAAAATACAAACCTGGAATTCCTCCAATATATAAAGAACTAGGAGAGGGTGAAACAAACCGAGGTTTCTCAATTGATGGAGAGCCATATTTTGGTTCCAAATCGTCGACTATTAATACTAATCCTTCGCTGTTCATTGTGGCGTATATTCTGTGCCACCTATTGTCGCAAATAGTATAAGGACTCGCGAAAGTTTGCTCCACAACAGTTGGATTAAAGCTACCAAAATCAGTGGACAGTATGACCTTTCCATTGTTCAATTCTAAAGACAAAGATGATGACCCATCAAAACTTGTTGCTGATATCAGTACTCCAGATAGTTCAGATGTCCTGAATTCAAATTCAGTTTCGAAATTTGGTCCAAGCTCAAAATTGTTATCTAAAAGAATATCAGGTGATTTTTTTCGTGATCACAAGAACTTCACGGACTTAGATAATTATTATGTTAATCATTATCAAACACATTATAATTACCATATAAGGCGTACGCTTCGTCTTGGAAATAAGCTCCACTTTCAACATTGGGGAAACATTGTCCAACATTGAAAGCTCTACTCGCAGATCCTACCATATCGTATATATTTCCATTTACTCTGAGACCTCTTATACATCCTTTCAATGTTTCTAGTTTTACTACAATTTGTTCAGGCAAGGGTGTACCGTTTTCTGGCAATCCCCCAATGTACATCATCGAGGCTAGACCTATTTTTCTGGGCACTTTTATAGTCTTTGGTTTTTGAGAATCTACCACTAACGTTAACTTCCTCTCGACGTGACTAATAACGACACGATGCCAATTTCCATCGTTAAATGGAGTTTTGAACACGATTTCCTTCTTCTGCCTGCTCTTAACAAGAAGAGATATATGACCGTCTCGAAGCATCATGACGAAATAATGTTTCTGCTTAATTCCCTGGAAAATTATAAATTTATTAAAACCGGTCATTTTAATATATTAACAGGGCAAGAAATAAAAATTATTGATTGCTTACTGGTGTTATGAATAGCAATCCATTTGGATAGAACGTCCTAAAGTCAAACTCAATTGTGTACTTCTTATCCCAAAATCTTTTGAAGTTCAGATAAAGTTGTGTATGACTGTGCAGTTTATCACCGAATCTCAAGGCACCGGGCTCTAAAGAATAGTATGGCACTTTATGACAACCTTGCGGTTGGGTTGATAAGCTTCTGGATAAAGGTGCAGATATAGGATAATGGTTTCCTGTATCTTTACCCATACTAGGTCCAGCTCTACCAATCAAAGCATGGTCGAAAGCGACAGCTTTATCAAATCTTACGATCCTTCAAAAGCACAACATTACGATTAATTATGATATTATTCTTAATATATTTTTTATATACAGATTATTATAACTTACTGATTATCGAACATAACATCTTTAATAGCTCCATATAGCGGAATACTGGTAGTGACCATTGACGTGTCATTGATGAGAGCTGGTAAACCTCCGAAATATAAACCACCATTGGTTTCAGGAGCTCTGATGGCTACACCGGTTGGCAATCTTCCTCCAGCTTGATATTTGTCATCTATTCTTATCTCAACATCTTTTCTTTTTTTACTCATTACGACTGCATGGTATTTTCCATCGTTGTAAGTATCATTGGATTGCAGTATCAGTTCTCCTTTTCCAGCATTCAATCGAATTTCTATTTGACCGTTGACCAGGACCACTGAATAATAATTATCCTTCTAAAAAACAATGCAAACATTAGTACACTGAGATAAAAGAAAGTTTCTTAATAACAATTTTTCAAATTATTAGAAATTTACCAATAACTGATGTTCTGAATTTGATTGGAGTAATCTTTCTTCTTGTCCTATAAATGTCGATAGTAATAAGAAAGCATTCTTTTGCATGCTACGGAAAGAAAAACTAATAACTGATGATATCTTCCTAAGAGAATACGATGTATGTTCCAAATAACCATCCCCATAAAAGCCAACAACTTTCATGTGCTAAAAAAGAACACAAATTTATATACTCAGTTGTAATACACTCAGGTTCTAGACTTTGGTTGAAAAAAATAGTTAAAAAGGAAAATATATTCTTACCTTATTACCGCATGTTGGTTCTATACCATAATACTGTTCAGCCATAGGATCGTAGCCTTCTTGTACCACAATATTGCTCATGCAGCCCAGAAAAGATATTGTTTCTGGTAATTCTATATCTTCTGACTTGAAACTAGGAGGAACACCACCAAAGTAATATTTAGCCATCATCAAATCAGGAATATCTTCTGCTTTTGGTTGAGGAGAAGGTTCTCTTATTTTCTTATCATTCTCTGATCCTACACTAAGACTACATTTCTCAATATTCTTATTATTCAAGTAGAACTGTCTAATGGCATCCACTTTGGTCCACTCTCCATTATTATATTTATTGTTAGAAGACATCTCCATGATAACGTTTCCTCCATATTTGATGTACAGGACCAATTTACCTTCTCTTAAGAATAACGTGATATAACGTTTAGTGTCAGGATCTAATGCTAAGAATAAGAAGGCATTTTCATCAAATGTTCTAAAGTTCAAAGAAACTCCAAAAGTAAATTTATTGTAGGGCCCAGAAGAAACTCTATTTCTAACAGCATATCCCTCTCCATTGAAGTTATAAGCCAAATCATCTCTAGGACTTTCCACTCCTTCGACGCAAGCTTCACAAGCGTTATTTGGTGCAGTACTAACAAAGTTCCAAAGCCCGATGGACCTATCGTCTAAGATAACATGATGAATGCATCCTACGAGGCCATTACTACCCACCAATTCAACAGCGTGTCTGTGTACATCTGGAAAATCAGGTATGCCACCCAACCATAATCTGTCTGTAGGTGCAACGTCGAATCTTCCATATTCGAGAGATGTAAAGTTCGTCTCTGGAAGGTATTTTCCAGATGTGGATATTTGTTTCCGGACACTTAAAGTAGCTGTGTGATGGTATCGGTTCACTTCAATTCGGTACCAGTTATCATCGTTCCAAACAGACCCACTCTGTAATACTTCTGGATGCATCACAACTCCAGTGCCTCCTCCTACGTTCCATAAAAACCTGATTTTTCGGTCCACCATATCTAATGCTATAAAGTCGTCACTTATGCTACTTGGAAGATACAATAATGTCCCATTATGACGATTTTTAGAAATTGCTATGGTCATAACGATGGTATTACTGGTAGAGGGTTGAAGATTTGCGATTCTGTAGGATCTGATGCACCTCTTACCATCGGCAGATTTTAATGAAATTCTAATATCATCGGCCATATTTCTGGCTTCTGCAATTTTGTCTTTTAGATTTTGTAATTTAGCTGCAAGGGTACCGTTCCACTTTTCAAATTCCTCTTGGCGTTTTGTCGAGGCGTTTGCTAAACTAATTAATTTAGAATCTGCACGTTTTATATTACTTTGGGCTTCTGCTAGCTTTTCACTCGCCAAACTTATTTTGGAATCACCTTCGCGTTTCAGTTCGTTGAGCTTCGGTTTGAGTTGTTCTTTTATTCCATTCCTGTTGACAAACATTGTTTGTTATCTCCTCTTATCCTTATCTTTTTATAGAAAACATTAAAAATTTACTTACCAATAAACATCCACTTTTTCCTGCGTCTGATGGATCTTCGTTTTGGTTACGTCCGTCTTCTCTAATAACGATTGAAAACCATCTTGAAGTTTCTTGCTACCACTTTGCATCTCTCTAAGCTTCACATTAATTTCATTATCCTTAATTCCAGTCTTATTCAATGTTTCCTTCAGGAATCTGACAGCCTCCTTTTGTTCCTCTAAATTATCTTTAGCCTCCATCACTGGTTTCACTCTATCATTTATCTCTTCTAATTGAAGTACATGTTTACCTAATAATTCTTTAACAGTATCCAACATTGACCTAGCCGATGGTTGACCATCAACATAAACTGTCGAATAAACGTCATTAGAAATTTCTTTTGCTTGAGTTGCCACAAGAAAGGCTGTATTTAATCCATCTACTATGTTCTTGTAGGCCTGACTAGCTTTCAGAGGACTCGCAGCTCGAGTCCTGGTCTCTTCGAATAAACCAACATATTGATCTACATAATTTGAAAGATTAGCTGCGTGTTCGGTAGCTCTAGTAACATATTTTTCTTTGTATTCATAATTCAAGTTATAATAAGTCTCTTCCTTAATACTCAGATTATCACTCAAAGTCCCCAACCTTTCTTTCATGTTCAGAAGATTTTTCATATTATTTTCAGCATCAACCATCAAATCCTTTGCTTCATCTAATAGATTTTCACCATCATCAATAACTTCAGAAACTTCATTATCTAGTTCTTTAACATTTTCTCTGTTAGATTTTACTTCTTCAAATATTCTATAAGCTTCCTTGTAAAATCCATCAAACTCAAACAAGCTCTCTTCAGTTTCTTTAGCATGTTGTTCTATGTCGTCTAATTTTATTGTGTAATTATCAATGGTTTGTTGTGCATGAAGCAACGGTTCTGAAGCATTGTACCGAGAATTAACCCAATCTAAATATTCTTTAGACGTATCTAGAATCGTTTGAAGCTGTTTAATCTCCGTAGAGAAATTTAGAATTTTCATGCTGTTAGATATGGCCGAAGCCTCTTGTAACGCATTCTTTACTTCTATTTTTCTGTTATCATCGCCGTAACTTAAAAGTTGAAGAACCGTATCGTGGATTTTTCCTTTGAGATTTAGAAGATCAATGTCCAGGCTAAAAACATTGTTCATGGAATCGTCACATTGAGATTTTACGTTTTCTGCACGGTTTGCTAAGTCTAAGAGATCTTTGTAAAGGATAGTGGCGTCTCTGTTCATTCTATCGTACTTAAACCAGGGTTCCATTTGGAGTCTGCTACGTAGACGGTTTTCCGTATTCATTTCGAAAAGTAATGTTGAAGTGTTTGAGAATATGTAAGCCAGTTCTTCCCAAGCTGGAGGGATATATCCTTTTGAAAATTCATTTGTTTCAGCATCAAGTTCTAGTGAGATTATGTGAAGGTCGTCCAGAAGAAAACCAGTACACCTATCGTTACATGCTAGAAGAGAAATTAGTTCATGAAATTAGAATATTTAATTAGGATTAAATATTTTTTTTAACGATAAGAAAATACTTACAAGTACAGGCACCATTGATAAAGACATGTCTTTCTGTGGTACATTGAGAGCAATCTCTACCAGTAGATCCTGGTTTGCAATTGCATTGACCAGTTTCTTCTTCGCACTCGTCACTGGCACTTCCAGCTGGATGACAGTTGCAAGGCGTGCAACTTCCTCCGACCACATTGGGAAAACCATAGTACCCAAATGCACATCTTTCACATTTTTTTCCAGTGTAGCCTAGAAAAAGAATCATCATTTGTTTAATAATTTTTAATTTAGAGATGAACGTTAAAATTGTATATACTAAAATAATGTACCAGGTTTGCAGATGCATTGAGCTTCGTTTTCAGGAACGACTTTACAAGCACTGGAGAACTTTTTGTCAACTGCTGGACAGGGACATGGCTTGCAACCATCAAAATCTGGATCACCATAATATCCTTCAGCGCAAACTTCACATTTTGATCCAGCTGTGTTGTCACGACATTCCTACATATAGATATAAAAATAATTTAGTTACAATTACTTAATCAATTATTTTGTAAATAATTTTGTTTTAAATTATTCCTGATGTATTATAAAAAATGTTATGCAAATTTACACTGTGTTCGTGTTCATTTTTTTTTTAAATCTTGGTACACGCTGATATATAAGTCATCAGTAATAAACTTGCCAGACAATATCCCGTTTCGCGATCGCAGATATTGGATCTGCCATTGCACCAGCAAGGCTTGGCTCTCCCCACGAGGTCGATCACTATCGTAGACGAGGTCGTAGTATTTCTGTCGTACCACCTGTAAAAGCCAATGCTCGGATCTTGACACGAAGTGCTGTTGTACTCCGTTGGACACTCACAAATTTCAACACTTGTCGCTAAAGGTGGCGATCTCGTGGGCGTTAATAAAGCTGCATCCATTGATGCCTCTAAAAGACTATTTTATCGTTCTACGTTATATAAAATATTTCAAATAGTAAAACAAAAAGATTAAAATTTAATCACATGTTTCAAAAGTATTGAAAATCAATAAAATATTTAATATTTTTGTACATGAAAAAGAAAAAAAGAATATTGAAAGGAATTTATCTCGGACATTATATTTGAATTATCTGTAACTTGACTTCACAGAGACTAACGTTGTTCTTGTGAAATCTGCATAATCTGAAGCTTTCACGAGAAGGTGTTGTACATTTTGCAGTGTCACCATGAGAATCTCCCTCGTCACTTTATAATTCGGTCTGTTTTGTATTTGCCACAAAGACTCGTGGAACCTAAAAATGAAAATTGCAAAAACATTATTCCACTTATATTTTAATTTTATTTACAAATAATTGCAATTTTATTTCTCATTAATATAAAATCAACGTTATTGTTCATTTAGCATGTTCGTCATTTTACTTTAAAATGATAATTAAACATTTTTTAAAGAGTCGTAACTTTGAAAAGTTATTACCTGACTTTGTAACTATTATCGTTGACAGGAAGAGGCAAATAATATTCTAAGACCAATTGATTTCCTTGGATTTGTACAAGCGGATATCGACTGCTTGATTTAGGAAAACTTCCTCCGTCGGTTGCAGTTGAAAATCGTAGAAAGCCTCCATAAGATATTACCTTAAATATTTTTCAATTAATCAATTGAAATATAATTAAAATTATATGCGTTAAAGTTCTGAATGTAATAAAACGAACCTTATCACCCAAAAACGATTCGGGTAATTGCCAATAAAGTGGATATTTATAGAAGAAAGTTGACGGAAAGATGACATCACCTTCCGTCCATGGAATAACTGATAGACCATTTGTTAAATTTAGTGATCTAGTAGATGATGGCAAAGTGAAGGCCATATCTTTATTAATGACCTAAGAACGAATGAAGACATTAAAAAGCAATTAGCACTGATTTGAAGAAGGCAAAAAAAAATTTTCTTACTATGATGTCGTCAATAGTATCATTAATCTGAAGGACTCGAGGTCGAATAATTCTGCGTTGACCCCAGCTAAATTCTCCCTGCTGACAAAGAGTTGATCTTCCAAAACAGAAACATTCAGTGCAACCTTTAGGATTGACTGCTGCTAGACCAAAGGTTCCTTCTTCGCATTTGTCACAACGTTTTCCATAAACGTTTTCCTGTAAAATGGTTGTACCTTTTGTATGTACTTCAAATAAAATGAAATCCCTTTCCTTGGATAAAGAAAAAGAAAAAGAAAAACTTACTTTGCAAGGACATTGGCCTTCGTCGCTGCAATGACAAATACCATTGGCACATTGTATGGTACCGCCTTCGTCACAATTGCAAGGTCGACATCGCGGATAACCGTAGTACCCTTTAGCACATTTCTCGCATCTGAGACCATCAAAACCCTCTCTGCAATGGCACTGTCCATCTGGCATGCATTGTGATTTCGTTGATCCTGGTGTACAAGCGCAAGGCTTGCATCCAATTCCAGGCCTAAAATCGTAGGAACCAGATCTACACCTATCGCAATTCTCACCAAAAGTCAATTTGGGACAGATGCATCTTCCAGTGTCTGGATCACAAATATGACCTGGTCTCGTGCAAATTTCGCAACCTGAAATTGCATAAATTTCAGGTAAATTCTGACAAATATGTTTAGACGAATAACTGTTTGGGTTACTCAGGTAAATAAAAATTTTTCTTCCGATGGTTCCTTCTTGGGATTTGCAATTTAAAGCTAATTACATCCCAGCATATTATTCAAATTAAATTAACTAAATGGAACAGTCAACGGTGTAATTATTTTTTTATGAGACGACACGTCTAATTTTATGTTTATTAATGTTCTCGTATGCCTGGATAAGAGAGTCTGGATGAGGATGCCTGTGGCTACGTAATGCTGCCGATGAGAACTTATAAAACCGGCCCCGAACTGCGATCGTAATTAAAGGATAAATCATGCAAAAGTATAAGAGAAGAAAAAAAAAAAAGAAAAGGAACGTTTCACGTACGTCGGCATCCATTTTCAGAGAATCCGTAATACCCTGTTAGACAGCTATCGCAGAGTCTTCCACCCACGCCAGGTTTGCAGTAGCAATGTCCGGTCTCCTGGTGACAGGTCATGTTCTCGGACCCCAAGGTGTCGCAATTGCATGGCATGCATCCTGTTGCGGATGTTAGGCCCCAATAACCAATCTAATGGAAATAACATTAATGCAATTGTCAATGACATTATGCTAAAGTATCTGTACCCTTGTAGAAATAAATTTGTCTGAAAAAGTCTGACAAAGTCTGACAAAAGATGTACTTTTTATACTGTTTTTTTTCTCTCTGTGAATTGTGAAATGATTATACATTTGGATGATCAAAATTTATAACAAAGTTCAGACATAAATATTTTTATGTAAAACTCTTTATAAAATGTTATTTTTGAAACTTACATTGCAACGATCACATTGCTTGCCTATGACATGTTGTTTACAGCGACATTGTCCTGTCACGATATCACATACCGAAGATAAAGATCCTGCATGATTGCATCTGCAGCCTAAAAGAAGAAATGAAAAAGAAACGTGTTTTGTTAATTGATCTAAGAATCGCTTTTTAAGCTCTTCCAAAAAAGAAGGGCTTTTGTAGTTTTTTTTCTGTTATAAAATTCTCGTCATTTTTCATTGAAAGCAATAAAAAATATAATCTATTCTTAGAACAAGAGAGCAATAACGATTGAACTGAAACGAGCAGACACTTAATGGCAAATCGACCTAGTTCAAAGTAATGTTAAAATGAACCAACGTTCGAAAGTGAACGAAATCGAAATCGAGTGATTCATTCGATGGTTGAAAAAGGATCGTAAACATTGGTAGAGCATTTGTCTGACCATAAAACGAATGCGCTACTTGATGAACTGTGACAACGAACCGCTTTTACGTTCATAAATAAGATCATGAGATGTAAACCAAGGACACTGCAGAGGTTCTACCAGAAACACCGGTCACTCGGAAGTCACCAGTTTTATCAACAGTCATCATCAGACAAATTGATTAATAATTCGATAATGGACTAGCAATTGAGCCAAGGCATATCTGCCATTTTTAATTCTATTGCAATATTCTGCATCACTGACTTCTACCATAAATTATGTTACGGAGGATAAATCACAAACATTTCTTTTTTTTTTTTTTCATATTATTACATGGGTATGCTGAAGGAGTGATATTGTACAGATAAGATTTTTTTTTAAGTCTTCTGAAATGAAACTTAAGAGGATGTCAAAACGAATTTTGTCTAGGGCTATATTGAGATTTTGCAAAATGTTTCTTAGTCCTGACCAGATTGTTTTTACATCAGAACCAGACTATTTTCAATATACTCTTACCATATTTAATTTTTGAGACCACACGACTTTTGCACTTAAAATACCATAATCCTTAGAATTGCTCGATTCAGTTATCGAGTTCTATTGCATTGCCAAATGACATTTGATTTCATTTGGTTTCATTTATACGCAAAATTCCGCAGCAATGCTTTCAGACGAATCGAGATAGCGGAAAAGGTCTTGAATTATTTTTGTAACGCTTTAGAAAGGCTGGTAGTTTTAAAGTGAAGAATATATGCACGCGTACACGATAAGTAAATGCATCGCCTCAGACAGAAGTTCCCATTCTATGACGCGATACCAGTTCGGTCAGAATAGTATAAAGAGCTTTTAAATTCGAAGTACTTTAACGTTTAATATTTTTTCATTGGGATCGAATATCTTCAATTAACTTAATTTTCGACGAATTTCATCAACACGTTCAAATTTTATTCAAAAAACATTTAGAGGAATTTTAATAAATTTCCTCCTCGAATAAAAAAAAAAATTAATGATACTGTAAGCGTTACTGCCACTGTACGTAAACTCCTGGTTTAATGTAAAGCGAAATTGCAATTAAACTGCCTGATACAAAATAATACACTTCTCGTAGATGCGATTCGGTGTATTTCAGTATTAGGTGCAGGTATTTATTGGTGTTACTAATTGGAAGAAAATTATACGACTGTTTTTGAAAAGACCCTTGATCCCGGATGCAATTTCCTTCAGCAAGACCTCATTTTTGTCTATACGTAAAAAAGGAGTAACTTTTAATTTGAATTGTAATTTAAGAGGATGTCAAACATATCATCTTTACCGACGGAGTAAATTTGGTAATGTTTTTAATATATGATAATTAATTATATTTTAAAATGATTTTTATACGTCAAAACCCTTTATCGTCGATTC
>JABFQA010002815.1:0-10646 GCA_022817065.1 Probaryconus sp. ZL-2020
TTAATGCATTTGGTGAAGTAAGAATAAAAATCTTTTATAACTAATTTAAACTATTTCTACATAATTAATAATCAGCCAATTGCCCTTCATTTTTTTTTCTTTTTTTATCATTTATTATTGCTAACTATGGTAAGATTTGTAAAAACGAACTGACTTGGATTTCAATAAAATAGTTGGATAAAGTGATAATTCTGAGACGACAGAAACTTTCTACGAGTTTCTACCTCTATTTTTGTCCTTTATAAGGAGTTTTCTCAGTTATGTTTCAACATATATTGTTCATGAACGATAAAGAACATCTTGTTAGTCGCAGTAATAATTTCACTCTTGTATCGAGAGCCACTCAATACAATTCAGCAGATATAACTGATACCATTACAAAAATGTGACCTACGAAAATGGATTTAATACAGTAACAAAGTGTTAGTTGAAATTCATCTCGAAATGCCTGTTTAATAAATAAATCCATAAATAAACTCGTGGAACAAATTTAACGAATTTTATTTCTATCAGCTAGACATTGGATAGAAAAATTGAAGGCAGTGTACGCGTCAGCAGTGAATAATGCGGCCGAACATTTGTCAACAACGGTAACACGATGAGAAGAACGGTGGTATAGATATGAAGGCAGGAAGACAGGCTAGCCGTGTACGTTCGAAAGAGGCATGAGGCATAGGAGGGTTAACAACGTGATCACGGTTCAAGCACTCCCGCAGGATCGCCACATCAGCTGCTCACCCTTTCCTAGCAACCCACCCCAACGACCACCCTTAGCACATCGCCGCTCTGTGCTTACCTACACAGGTACAGCACTTGCGATGCACCAACATCAAGCGAGCTTATAGTTTGTAGTCGACATGTGCTCGTCGTCAGTCAACGATCAACGATCCCACCGAAGCTGCTAAAGCACCTTGTTCGACACGTGTGTATGTACTGTATACTATGCATATATGGACGACACCAGATTTCCCTCATTTTCCTTACTAATAGTTGTACAGTAGCGTTACGTTCGTCGTAGAATCAAAATCAATGACGGAAAACACGTGGACACCGTACCCCAAGTTCAACACAATTATCGCACCATGCGACCTTCGACGAGCAATAAATCTTTACGAATTTCCAAATTCAAATTAATCGTTTAAACAACATTCGAGAAAATATCAATCAAGATGAAGGCCATCGTCCTGAGGGCCAGAGGTACTGAGGTTTTGCTAATTTTAAACGTGACAGTGTTTTACAGTGTTTTCACTGTTTTAGTACCAAGATTATATTCGTACGAAATTTGTTTCACTTGCCAATGTTAATAAACTGTCAGCACGTCTAACTAATAGTTATGGCTCACACATTCAATAGTTGCTTATTTTTATTTCATTGATACGAAAATGAGATAAAGGCATTTTTTTTTCCTATTAAAAGTTAGAATTGCAATTTCACTTTGATACTGTGCAATTTTCAAGATATATCGGAGTAAAATAATTTGTAGATGCCCATGAAAGTTTATTGTAGTTTGATTGCACGACACATGGTCAACGCGTGTATCTTATAATATTTTGACATACATACAACTACTGTGTATGTCATGCTAAATTTATTCCATACTGTTACGTGAAATTTCAAGCCATATCACAACGGTGTAAACAATGCGATACATATGTAACAAAGGTATGACGTAATGGTAAGATAGAGACGTTGTTCGTGTTTCTATATGCCATCGAATTTAACCAATATCAAACTTACATAAAACTGATCCTTATCATATCTATTTCTTTTTGTAAAATTGAAATTCAAATATTATTATTCATAACGTTATACGACTTGTTGAAAAATTATTAACGTGGTAATTTTCGATAATTAATATTCATTTACTTAATAATTAACTTCAATCATACATGTCAACCAACACTATTCTAAAGTTAATGTTGCAGACTTGAAAGCTCATTAAGATATTTCCAGGCTTTGTACTACTTAGTAGAGATTTAGTTATACATACATAATAATCATACTTAATAATAATATGCCCATCGAAATAAATCATTTGATCATCAACCGTAAACAAAGAAATTTAAATATAAATTTGAATATTGATCACTTTTTGTAATCCACGTACTTTCTGTGCAAGATATATATATATGTATATTTAAATCATGTTACTTCATTGACTTTTAGTATCAATATGAAATCAATAGAGATAATAATTTAACAATACGAGATATGCGGAATTGGCCCAGATATCGCTTGGTTTTTGTAAGTTCACCGTGTGTAAAGGAAGCCAAGAAAAACTTTTGTAGACTAGCCAAGATAAAATCTGGCTACAATCATATACATCATTTAATTTATTGATGTTTTTAAATGCAATTTAAGGAATTCGTCTAAAACTTTTCTACCCTCGGCGTAAGACCCCATAAATTATTCAATTAAAAGATGTTTCGAAATTATAACTCTCATAAATCTTTTATATGTAACAGCAAAAGCAGTAAATACGTGAAAATAGGACTTTGAATTAAATATGTTGAATTGTTTAGGATTTAATTCCTTCGCAATAAGTAGTGCAACTTTTGATACAGGGAAATGTTTAATTGAAACAATTTAATTAGAATTATGAGAATTTCAAATATCTCCACTCGTTCGCTTGTCAACTTGTTATAGCTTTAAGTTTGATTAAGTCTATTAAAACTTTTGTTTGGAAAGATGGTGAGACCAGAATACGAAACTTGTGTTTATGTTACGGCTATAAGAAGATATATCGATCCACTTTGGCCTCAGCTACGTGAAGTTTATATAATTTAAATATAGATTACCGGAGAGATACACCCTATATGTAAATCACTAATTACATAACAGATCACAAAAAATGCTATAACTGCGCGATATTCTTTTTTTTCCTATTCGTGAATAAACTCAACTGTAATATGAGTTCATTGATTAATTACACTGAGAAAAATAATGTATTAAATATTACAACGTATAGTATCAATTCAATGACAATAATGCAAAGTGTGGAACTTGGATTGGCGATGACTACATGCAGAAAATTTTTATGCACTACGAAAAAAATTACAACATGAAAAATTAATTTTAACAACGTTTGCACTACCGTCATTGATTTGATGGTATACGTTGTAATTTTTCATAATTTATTTTTCTCCGTGCAGTAAATGTTTTCTTTTTGAATTAAATTTTTCGATCTGTTTTAATTATATAAATTTTTACTTTTAAAATATCGATATTGGAACAATTCGATATAAAATATTTTTTGAAATTTAATACGTTTAACTATTCTCTTTTGAATTACATTAATATATATTAAAAGTCAACGTTAATACGATAACACACGCATCTCGTTAAACGAATTTACGTAATTAATTATGAATTAACTTTGATGAAGAATTTCTTGAAAAATACATATTAAAAGGTATATTAACGTATTAAAGAGATATAACTTAGTGATGCTTTAATCTCGAAAATATTTTACTTTCTATTTCATTTTTAAGACAATGAAATTTGTACAGTAATATAAAAAATAATTAATACAGATTAGTACGAGTAAAGTATGAAAGATAAAATAGGAAATAAAATGAGAGATTCTGCTGCTTTCCAGATGAATTACTTTCATTAACCTATGTTTCTTCCATATTCATCCATGCTACTGTGTGTTGTTGCCGTACTAATTCGATTTCTGCACAAGTTTACTAGCTCATTCTACGATGCATAGAAATAAGAGACAACTGATGTTGCAATTGTAACAGATGGTACGTTTGTACCTTCTACATTTCAGTGCACCTTTTACTCTTCCCTGTATTTATATTGTGATTACATAATACAGAACACATGCATTCTCCACTTTTTATACTTTTTGAAACTTTTATAAACTAACAATAAATGTTTAATTTCATATCATGTGATGCAAAGGACACATTTTTATAAACGAAAATTATAAATCTTATAATAAGAATTATAATTGTAGATTTTGCATAAAAATGTAAAAATTTCGATTTTTAAGATTTTTCATGATTTTCAAAATTTGGAATTTTCGTGAAAACTGTACTCTGAACGTCCTCTTTTTGAGCCACATGAAATTATCACAGCGGATTTAATATGAAAGTTTTATTCATTAATTTTCTCAATGAACCGTATTAACAGTTGTATTATCAGGTGTAACTAAATTTGTTTGAACTTTCTGTACTTTATTCAATTATCCAATAATTTACGATCAATATCGTTGGTTCGTATATACACACATTGAACAGTTTGATACTGTATGTTGTTATTAGTGGTAGTAATATATTGATTCCTGGAAATCTAAATTTCCTATTAACGTAAGAATACAAAGACAGATCGAAATTTATGATCATAATTAAACTTCTAATGAAATTAGTTTTGTAACTTTTGTAAGGGACTATGATTTAAAAAAAAAAAAAAAATATTACATTGAAATTTATTAGAAAAGGGTGACAAATGTTAAACCATTATGGCTATAAACATTATTTTTACAAATCTGGTGGAAATAAAGACATGTGTGTAAAGATGTTGAGAATTTTCTACCAAACTATAAACATTAATAATCTCCGCGCCTGCACTAAATTATCGGTTCAACCGTACGCCGCTATGGCGATACCTTTTAAGAAAATTCATAGTTTGGAAAGAGTGTAGGATTAACGTTTATTTTCGGTAAAATAAACTTTCTAACTACTGTGCTACGAAAGATGAAAATGAAAAAATATACCTTAATGCAAGAAGCCCGCTGAGAATTAATTGAATAATTCCACAAATCAAAGGGGAATATAAATTTTGCTCACCTTAATTCTTTAATTCTGATACAAAAAAAAAAAAAAAATCCCGTTCAACAATGACTCAACTGAACGACTGTGATATATTATACACTCGTTATTGTCTTTCAATTTTATTACAAAAATAAAACCTGTAATTTATTTTATAAACCTATAAGTACGCTAGTACAAATAATAAATGTTACTTTGATATTTCAAGTGATTGATTTAAAATGTTATGATTGCATTGTTATCTGAACTAGATTCTACTAAAATTTGTGTAATCAGTACTGTATTAATACTTTATGTTCCTAAACAGAGAATACGTAAGAGAAAATTTGTATTCCAATTTTACTAATATAGTAAAATATAGTAAAAAAATAATATTTCAGTTTAGTAACGCTTTAAGCACTATTAATTAAAAAAAAAAATTGTAAATGTCCGTGTGTGTGTGAAATGCAACGAAATAAATACTAGATAACAGAATCTAAAATATGTTTCGGTAAATAATTCAAATGAATGTTTGCATGTTTTTTCCAACATAAAATACGACCTTTATAAGCAGTTTTTATCGGGTCGAGTAAATTTATGTTCATGGCGGAGAACGATATTTTTTTGTTGCGATTATTCACTCGTCTTCATCACATGTGCTATTCTTGCGACGCAAATCAAACCAGTCATTCCGCAAACAAAAAAGTAACAAAGCGCGATTTTGAAGAAGAGGCAAGTCAACCGGAAGCAAATGGATTTGCCCGAATGAAAAATGAAAAAGTAGGAGAAGTGACGAAGCACAGACAACTCATTAAAAAAACTCAACATGGCTCATTGATTCAACAAAAATTCTGATTCCCGTGGCTTGCTTCTCGCGTAATTACTCACTGAGAATATAAACAGAAACGTCGTTCACATGTCTGCCTGGTTAGTTAATTTCGTATGGACTTGTGTGATGTGGTCCACGCGATCATGACTCTGATATTTCAGTACATGACTAGCTTGCGCTTAAACAACGTATACCTTCTAACTATTTTGCTCTTTTCCCACATTAATTTACTAATCATGCTCTTTTTTCTCTCTCGTTTATATTTATATTTGTCTGTGACTTATTAAATCCATACAATGAAAATGATTCTGAAACTTCTGTCTATAACAAATTATTGTAAGATATAATATCATAATGAACGTGATCAATAGTTTTTCAAAAATCATAAAGTTTTGATAAATTTTCCGAGTGATGAATTCTGAATGTAAAAGTGAGACAGACCGCGAAGTTGCAAAGCGTACAACCAATGGTACATTACGGATGTACGAAAACCGACAGCGGTGGAATCGAGTGCTTCATTGAATTTAGTGAGGATTTCAATAAATTGTCAACGCGTGTGTACACAGTTGTGAAAACATTTAAATAACTAAAATGAAAATTTTAATTGAATTCATGATATTAGAAAATCGTTTTTGCACAATAAAGAAAATCTCAATTCTGATGATTTACAAGAACTTTAAGTTTTCAGGAATCATTTTAAGTTTACAGTTAATAAATCAAATAAACATGGAAAAAAAAAATATAAAATGATCGAAAAAGACGTATTTATAAAATTATAATTGTTAATTTTATAATATTTTTATATCTTCAATTTAATCAATTTAATATACAAATAAAACAGTTAAAATTGTCAATAGCAATTCAAATTTAAATAACGTAATACTAGAATTTTCATATCATCGTCATGACTTTAATCAGTGGAATTAAAATAATGAAAAATTCCTTTCAATCGATTGAGTATAACAAGCTCGATATTTTTCGACAAGCATTTGCAATTACTATTTCGTGAAATATAATACCTGTGAACACTTTAATTTTAATTACTCTTTTAATTTATACGCATTCACACAATTCATTGAAGGCAAACGCAGAAATAAAGCAACGCAGATAAGTGCGCGTCTCGCATCATTATATGTTATGTATATAATATTAAATTTCACAGCACCAATTATTTTCGAGCCATGCGTGCGTTCAATTAAATTGTTATATACGTATTTTTCCCCTGTGTTTATTACGCTTGCAGTAATATTCATGATATATTTCTCTTCGATTACTTGTTCGGTTTCATTATTGAATTTCGAATTGATTTATGGGCGAAGCATGAGATCAGAACAGTGACCCGGCGTGTACGTAATTGTTTCGATGTTCATGAAAGGCTGCACAAAGGACAATGTAATAAAATGAAATGTTGCGTATTATGAAATTTTCTATTATTTACAGGATTCGCGCTCAATTCATTAACTTTACAAGTTTTTTTTTTTTTTTTTTATTTGCCATGCAATTTCATTGACTCGTATCATTTTATTCACTCGCGAAGAAACGCCGTGTTTGCTATCCCAGAAAATTGCATCTTATGTTACAGTTATACAAGTCAAAGGTTTGCTATGTAATCAAATGAAGTTAATCTCCTGTGTAATCGCAAATTAGATAATCTCGCTAAATAGTGTGTTACAAATACAAGCGAATTTATAATTTAAAACTTTGTTTAATTGGATAACAAAGAGAACAGTGATGTTTATGTCTCGTCTAAAAGATACTTGATAAATTTGATTTTAATTATTAAATTGTTCGTTTAATTAACTGCCGAGAAACTGTGTCCTAACTTTAACACGAACTCAAAGAATTTTCTTTACAAATGTCAGTCATTGCGTATAACTAAAATATTGAAACAAAATTGACGTGGTTTTGAACTTCAGCTCCAAATCTTTGAAATTTAAAGCACATTTCTTATTATCTTTATATTTTATAAACAATTAATTTCTTTATCGCGAGAAAACCACAAAGCAATTTCTTATTTATAAATTAACGAGAACAAATAGAGAATTCAATTTAACTTTGTTTATTTCAATGTAATTACGTATGAGGAACGATAACTGTGAAGGAATGACTTTCCCTTGTACAGAAGATTAGTCCGTTTCGGCGGAAATTTCACTCAACGAAATCCCCCTTAATTGTTTAGTGGACTCGTGACTATACTTGGCGAGACTGTTAGACTTTCTTTTGATTGATTAATACGAAATCGAAAGTACGAGTTCTCTGCGACGGTGAAGTTAGCCGAACTATTTTATTGCGGAGCTCAACTCCTTTTTTCGCGTCGGTCGTACGAGTCCAATGCAATCTTCGAAGATGAGACACATATGTGATGCCGAGCGAGAAAATTTACAAGCGCGCGGTCTCGTAACTTTTCTAGCTACGCGAATACAGTTCTCTCTCTCTCTCTTTCTTTCTCTCTCTCCTATTTCCCCATAGAAAAAATGCCGCAATATTTATTTCGATGTGTCTGCAAAGTTTCACGTTGAATTAAGAAAATGTTTCGAGAGTAGCTTTAATTTTCGCTTTCATGGTTAAATGTAAAAGTTGAAAAAAGCTAAATGGTCTATTATAAAGTATATTCGTTCTCAGTATTTCATTTACAGATTTATTACATTTTCGATGCATGGAATATTTTGTTGATATATTTCTTTCTCGGTTGAAAATGAAACGTCGTCTAAAATAAAGGAAACGTGGTTTTGATAAGGATTTGTGTATTATTTTTCAAAATTCGCCATACCTTAAAATGCGTGAAATATTTTCTTTGTTCGAGTGTTCTTTGTTCATAATGCCGCCGTTGAATATAATAAGCAAAAAAAAAAAAAAAAAAACAGGAATCAACAAAGCGATGTTTACTTTGTAAACATCAAGTTTGAAAGTAGTTTGAAAAACACATTCTCCCTTCGCCAACAGGTACTTTGTGCAAAGTGAATAATGTCGCAAAACATTGTTTTTAATTCAACGCAAATTTTGGAACTTTATCGTCGCATTAAACTGGGAATCTCCAATTTTTAATTTGATTCTGCAATGAGACGCACTGAAGTACAATAACTGGATTATACTTCATTATGCCAACGAGTTGCTTTCAGACTTTTCCACGGGCTGTGTGTTCGGATATTAAATTTCTCAAACTTGATTCTCACGAAAGCAAGGGACTCGGTGTCGTCTCGGTGTGGTGACAATCTTCTAAGTGCTATGTCGACGAGAACTGTTTTTTTTTATTATTATTATTATTATTTTTTTTTTTTTTTCATTCCTCACTTTCGCTTTCGTCTATTGCGAGGATACAAGTGCTGTTGGGGGAGCTCAGTTTGGGCGTGCGGTCGTATCAAAAAACGATCTGTATAAATGTAAAAGGATCTAAGTAGTACGTTAACGATCCGGTCCGACGTGAAACGAATGCTGTTGGGGATTTCCGGAACGACGTTAAACCAATGTATAGGATCGTCAAAATAGGCTACTACGACGAAAAAAGAATCTTGTTCTTTTTTTTCTTAATGTGACAAATAATACTTTCGTGTCAAATGAATTGAAAATAATCGTTATTGAGAACGAAAAGCACGACGCGTGTTTTCCCTGAAGGAATTAATTTTATTTCCCGTATAGCGATAATCGATCAACGGGGGAAGAGGGTCAAATTGAATGGGGGGAAATCACGTTATTTATTTCTGATACACTTAATACGAAGTATTTCTCGAAAAGTTATTTATCCCGTAATAAAATTAACGCAATATCAATTTACAGTATTTCGTTATTTAAAAAATAAAATTTTTAATTAAACTTTGGAAAAGTTGATTCAATGATTGAATTGTCAGACGGAGAAATATTTTTTTGGAAAAATGTAAAGCATTTTTGTAATTTATTGTAATATTTTAAATGACATTACTTTTTTTTTGCCAAAATTTAGGTGAATTATAGTTTTCAGTTTATAAAATAAATTAGTTTCGTTTGAAAAAAGAAGAGAAAAATTTTTTCATCAAACTCAACAAAGCTAGCGTTAAGAACTAGATGTAAATACTGTATAAAATATGTTCTGCACTTTGTTACACGTCACCATTATAAACGACTTTGTGTTGTAACCTACATCACACGTTATGCAGCCACCCATACTAGTCCGAGCTTTTGTTTATGTATGATTTAACTTTAGCATCAGTCAAATTATCAAATTCACAACTTACTGGTGTTGACCGAATATTTGTCATGTAAAAAGTTAGAAATAGTTTAATAGTTGATGGAAATTGTGTTCATTTTATAAAGTGCGAGTGAATAGCAAATGTCTTTTATCAATTTTCATACACGATACATTGGCTTCATAATACCAGGTGTAAATTGTCAACATTTTTTTAATTAATTAAAAACAATATAAATGTGTATATATAAAGTCGATGTAAATAAAACGTTGTTTCAGATTGAAAAAGTTTCAAGAACGTCTGGAAAGTTGAAATTTCAAGAAATTTAATGATAAAAATTTCTAAACTGACATAAAGCTTTCAACATTTTTCATGGACCAACAGAAAATGTTTTGTACCATGAAACATGAAGATAACTTTTGAATTAAATCAACAAAGGACATTTTAAATAAATATATGATTCATCTAAAACAATATTTTTTATATAAAATAGAATACTGAAATATAATAAAAAAGTATATTACATAAAATGTAGTGAAATAATAATTTTATATATATATATATACGATATGAATTCATTTATCTTTTAATTATTTAATAAATGAATTTTTTAATATAAAAAATGTAATACATTTTTATGAAATATTCAGAATATTGCTTAAATTGATATTTTGAATAAATGATAACTGAATATTAAATTATTAATTCTGTAGTAATTCCAGTTGAAATGCATTTGAAAACTGGTATAGACTTAATTGAACATTATTTTATAAATATATAAATGAGTTTTAGTTGCATGAAATGTATTAACAATTCTTTAATAGAATTTAAAATGTTTCCTCATTAACGATCAAAATTATTCATTTTTAAAATTAATTTCTACAAAAGATAGTAAAGCTG
>JABFQA010002816.1:0-10645 GCA_022817065.1 Probaryconus sp. ZL-2020
TCTTAAATTCTCATCGATTAATTCATCGAAAAATTTGCAAATAGAAGAATTGCACTAAAGAAATTGCAAAGATCATCATCGCCAACAATTTGCAAAATACAACTTTACAAAAGAATTTGCAGAATCTTAAGTGAAGTGAGATTTTGCAAATTTTTAGAAATGATCGTATATTCTTCAGATACATAAAAATGAAACATACATTAAACTGTTCTTTTTAATTTCCAGCTGATACGTTTGGATAAATCCTCTCAAAACAAAACTAACGTAGGACAAATAATTAATTTATTAAGCAACGATTTATTCCGTTTGGATCAATTCATGAACTTCTTTAATTATTTGTGGTGTATAATACTTCAAGTATGATTAATTTCAAGTATGACAATTTTAAATAATATTATATAATAATATATTTAATCTTTTTTTAATAATTTTCAGGTAATTGCTTTAGGGGTTTTGTCTTGGTTCATAAATGGTTTAAACGCAATAATTGGATTGACTATTTTTCTGTCGGTAGCTATACCGTCTCAAATAATTGTCGTTTACCTCAATAAATATTTAAGAGATAAAATAGTAATCCTGACAGATAAAAGAATTAAAATTATGAACGAATTATTAACAGGAATTCAGGTAAAAATGTTTAAATCGGATTTTATTTATAAATTCAGTGTTTCTATATCTTTCTCGATATATTATTTCTCAACTAAAGCAATGGTATAATTACAAGTAACTGGCCTTTATCAATGACACTAATAGTGTTTCAAATAATAATAATGATGATCTTTATTATTTACGAAAGAAATAGCCAAGTTTACAATGTGTAATAATAATTTTTAAATGATTCGTTCTATTTTAATTTATAACTACCCAAAAATTTTATTAAACATTATTTGGCTAAACAGCTTTTAAAAAATAAATACTAAATATAATAATTTTATTTCAGACTGTGAAATTATATTCTTGGGAAAATATAATGAATGAAGTTGTAACCAAAATAAGGACATTAGAAATCAAATTTATAGCATTTTCTTTATACTTATTTGGTTTTGTTCGAGGAACGGTATTAGTAATGGAAAGGATACCTTTGACTGTGACCATTTTACTTGACATATTTTTAAATGGATCCGTTGTTGCTGAATCAATTATGGTCTTGGCCACTATTTTCAATCAGTTACTCATTTATCTCTGCGTTGTAATTCCTCATGCCGTTTTCAATTTAGCTGAATCTCTGACGTCTATTAAAAGAGTGAAGGTTCATTTCATTTTTTTTCTGATACAAATTTCCAATTCTTTATCATCTATTAAAAATACTAATACACATCTTTTTTTATCAGAAATTTTTGCTTCTGCAAGAAATGGACTTATCAGACACAAAATTGCTTTCGTTTGAAGGTTCAGAAGATACTTATAAGACCTTTAAGAATCCTCCTGAAATTGAAATGCGAAAGGTTTTTGCCAATTGGAGCCCTGGAATTTTACCACCGACACTTTCTAACGTTAATACAACGATTAAAAGCGGAGAATTGTGCGCTGTAGTGGGTCACGTTGGTTGTGGCAAAAGTTCCATTTTGCATGTGTTGTTGAAGGAATTGCCAATTGGATGTGGAAAATTAATTGTACGACAAAATTTTCAAATGGTATCAGACTTGGCTTACGAAAAGGCAAAATACATCACAGACAATCCAGATTTTGTTATCTCTTACGCCAGTCAAGAACCATGGATATTTTCTGGAACAGTACGAGATAATATTTTGTTTAATCAGCGTTACGAAAGAGACAGATATAAAAAAGTACGTTCTTAGATAGATATTGTACATTTGCAATGTTTTTTTTTTTTTTTTTATAAATAATTTTGTTGCCATTTAGGTAATACAGGCGTGTTCTTTGCAAAGAGATTTGTCACTTTTCCCTAATGGCGATAAAACGTTGATCGGCAAAATGGGTATATCTTTGTCAGGTGGACAAAAGGCGAGAATTAATTTGGCAAGAGCTGTGTACAAAGAAGCAGATTTGTATCTCTTAGACGATCCTTTAAGCGCCGTCGACACACCCGTTGGAAAACACATATTCAACCAATGCATTTCGAAACTCTTAAATGGAAAGACTCGAATTCTAATAATACATCATTTGCAATTTTTAAAGGATGTCGACAGAGTGATTTTTATGGAAAGGGTAAGAACACGATCCTGTGAATTGAGATAGGATCCTATGAACAAATCCTATTTGTTATCAAAAAAAAAAAATATATATGTAAACGATTTAATCCAATAACAGGGTTCTATTATTTGTGAAGGATCTTTTCAAAAATTGATGGAGACAAACTTCAAGTTCAGGCAGTTTCAAGTGACTGCTAATGACACGAGCGATACCAATCAGGGAAAATCTCTTGTCGAACTAAGTGCGGATACTGGTAAATCAGATCAAGATTATGAAACAGAAGTCCTGAAAGTTTGTACAGAGTTAGAATTACAGTTCATATTTCTTGTATTATTTTAAATGATTTTATTGTTTAATACTTTTATCAGATAAACGGAGAGAATTGTTTACAAGAAGGAAATGAAGAAATGATTCATACAAAATTCAACGGGAGCATATATTTAACGTACTTTCGTTCGGGATCGTCTTGGTTTGGATTAATTTCTTTGGCCTTTGTATTTATTTTTGCTATGTTCGTTAATACTGGAACAGATCTTTGGATTTCTTATTGGATAAACTATGAAAATGTGCGAAAACAATTAAAAACGAATGACAGTGCAATTTGGAAGAAGTACAAACCTTGGATGAACAATACTTTTTTTGCACCGTTTGGTTTAGACGAATATGGTTTGCCTTCCACAAATACATTCATATACATCTTGTGTTGCATGCTTCTTCTTGTAATAATTACAAATTACGCGCGTTCAATATTCTTTATGATGGTTTCTAAAAATGCAAGTCACAAATTACATAATAATATGCTTAAGAACATTTTGGGAAGCGGTATGACATTTTTTAATAACAATCCGTCAGGTATATATTTTTGGTTTTTAATAACTTTGGGGGAATGAAATTACATAAAAATTATATATAATTATTTTGATGTTTAGGACGTATATTGAACAGATTTACAAAGGATATGGGAATAATTGATGATATACTCCCTAGGGAGTATCTTGAAGGCTTGCAAGTATTTACAATAATGTATGGTTGTTTCTTTGTTATATCTGTGGTGAATCATTGGATGCTGATTGGTATTGTCATCATGAATATAATTAGTTTTATACTTACAAGATATTTTGTAAAAGTGGTAGTCATTTTAAAACGATATGAAGGAATTAGTAAGTACCCTAATAAAGTTAGAAATTAAAAGCCGATAATTGTCAATGGTATTTTTATCAAAATTTGTTTTCAATGTTTAAGCAAAAAGTTCTGTTTTTTCATACGTAACTGAAACATTCTATGGATTGTCAACGATACACAGTTATGGAAAAAGTATAGAACAGACAATTAAAAAACAATTCGATGCTTATCAGGATTTACATTCCAGCACGGATAATCTTATTATATACACATCGGAAGCACATTGCTTTATAGTGGACATACTTTTAATCTTGTTAATTGCCGTCTTAATTTTTTCATCAATTTTTTTAAAAGATGGTAATCATATTTTTAACAGATATAACGTAATTATTATGCATTGGTTTTATTTTGTATTATCATTTACAGAATACACTTATGCGGAAATTGTTGGACTGCAAATAACGCAGAGTTTGAGGATTATATCAGTATTACAATTTACTACAAAATTATGTCTAATGGCAATGTATCATATGATAGCAGCAGAAAGAATTATAGAGTATACAAATTTGCCACAAGAAGAACCAAAGACTTCAAGCAAAATTTTACCAAAAACCTGGCCATCAGTAGGATGTATTATGTTTAAAGACGTTTGTATGCAATACACAGAAGGTGGTCCATACGTTTTGAAGGTTCTTTGAATTAATTGAAATCAATAATTCTTTGTTAAAATTCTCACATAGGAATTCATAGAATATGTACACAAGAATTCAATTTAGAAATCCTCTGTAGATTTTCTCAATAGAGAATATAAATAATCCTTTAAATATATTTATTACTTTCTAATTTAATTTAAATCTACAGGATTTAAACTTCAGAATAGAACCGGGTTGGAAAGTGGGAATAATTGGTAGAACAGGTGCAGGCAAATCATCATTAATATCAGTTATTTTCCGTTTGTATCAAGAAGGATTAAAAGGCGTTATTGAAATTGATGGCGTAGATACAAGCACACTAGGTCTATCCGATTTAAGATCCAGAATATCGATAATTCCTCAAGAACCAGTTTTCTTTTCCAAAACAGTACGATTTAATTTGGATCCATCGAAAAGCTATTCGGATATTGATCTGTGGAGGACGCTGAAGGAAGTAAAATTGAATGGTCTGTCTTTGGATGATAAAATAATGGAAGGAGGTTCCAATTTCAGCGTTGGGCAAAAACAATTGATTTGCTTAGGAAGAGCTTTATTAAGAAGAGATAAGATTTTGATTCTAGATGAAGCTACTGCCAATATAGATACGTAGTAAGTTTAATTACAAATAAATTGGGAAATTTTACAAAATGTTCAATTGTGTTTTTTGTTAAGTGCAGTTTTAATGAAGATTTTTCTTTCAGTACGGATGTTTTAATACAACAGATATTGAGGAAAAACTTTGCAGATTGCACAGTTTTAACAATCGCTCATCGATTGGACACTATTATTGACAGTGATAGAATAATGGTAATGGATACTGGAAAATTGGTGGTACGTTATATTTTTTATCATGTTCAATTGTAATTATTGATATTATTATTTTTAATAATGTTTCTTATTATTATTAGGAATTTGGAAGTCCCTACGAACTCGTTCACGAAAGACCAGACAGTTATTTCTTACAAATGATCAATCACTTAGGAATAGTTAAAGCAAAGGAACTGATCGACGTATTAGATAAATTGTTTTAACATTCAATTATTACAATTGTTGTTTTATTTATTTAATACATTGTTTTAAAAGTGATAAAAAAAAAATGTTTTTACTAAAGATAATTATTTTCACTTTCAAAATTATTTGAATTTCGACGCCATAACTATTTAATTACCGTCGCGGGCTGGGTACAATGGTTCCCAAATCCACTTGGAATCCCAGTATTTCTGATCCTAGAAATTCCTTTCTGACTCTTCTTTAACATTGGGGAATCTCTGGTGCTAAAGTCCTTTCAAAACCTTTAGAAAAAGAATATTTGAAACTTAAGTCCAATTTGGAACAAGTATCTTGTTCTTCAATCAAATTGGCAATCCCAACAAATGAAAACCGATAGAAATTGAAGAAACCGCATAAAATTTTCTATAAAATTTATCGGTTTTAACCGAAAGAATAATAAGTTGCCAGATTTGTCGTATCTTATATTTCATAAACGTAAACAATCCCACGATTCTGACAACTCATTGTTCTTTCGGTTAAAACCGATAAATTTTATAGAAAATTTTATGCGGTTTCTTCAATTTCTATCGGTTTTCATTTACTGGGTACCTTTATCCGTCTGCAAGATTGTTTTGCCACCTTAATTTATATACAGAACTTACCAAACATCATTTCATTATATGCATATATATACTAACTGCATAATGTAATTGCTTAGATTTAACTTGACATCGTCGAAATACATGTCGTATCTGACATTTTAAATGTGATTTTCATGTTTTTTATAATTGACTTTTGTTAAATTTTGACTTCAGTTATTTTGGTAAGTTCTCATCATCATTGTTAATTGTATTTTACATATTTTATATTCAAAACCGCTGATTAATTAACATTTTATATATTTCATTGTAGAAAACTGTAAATTCCTGATGAGGACCGTAATTTAAGGTCGAAACGTCGATATTTATAAAATAAAGATGAATACATGATTTAATTCCATCTTTATTAATTCTTTTGTCTGTCAAATTGCTCAATAATATATGTCAAGTTATTCATCTTATTTTATCATATTAAATATCAATGTTTTTTAATATTAAAAGAAATAAATTTTAAGGTAAGATTAATATATATTATCAATTCAACAAAATTAAATTTCTTTGCCAATAACTCATTTAGAGAGAATTTTAATTTCTTTCAGAACTATTTATTTATTAATATACTTATGTTAAACTGTTTAATTTTAAAGAGAAGTGTATATATATATTTATTTAGTTTTGTAAATTCGGTTGTAAAGAAAATAAATGAAAAAGGTATTTTATGAATGAACTATTAAATTCGCTATTTATTTTTAATCGAAAATAAAATTAATATTTTCAAAAGATTCGCTTAACACTGAAGAAAACTGTTATAATATTATTAGAATAGAATTATATTTTAATAATAAAAATATTTATATTTTAGTACAGATATTGTTGCAGTAATAATATAAATTTTATTATGAACCATATTAATGTTTTCTATTTCCATGATTCCTGTTTAATTATTCTGTTAAAAATAAAACATGAATTTTCTTCAAAATAAATTGACAATATTACTAAAACAATTATATTATTTTTCTATGAATAAAATTGATACAATTTTACGGAAGACTTAATGTTGTCAAAGTATAGAGATTATAATAAAAAGTATCTTACCAATCATGTATTGACAGTCAAGATGTACAGTATGCAGTACGCTAACATTATGTCATTAATTTTTTAAATGTTTTTAATCTAATACAAAGAAATCTATTTAGTTAAATCTCAAATCTTTTTTGACTAAAAATCCATGTTGCAACATAAATTTTTATTTAATCCAAATGCATTATTTTATTTTTCTAAAATCAAAATCATATTATCAGGATAGCGAAAATATATTTTATAACTTATACATGATCATAAAATGTATTTAATTTATAATGCATTTGTTATTACTAAAAAGTTAAAACATTAACTTCGCTAGATGACTTTTAACCGAGATATAAAGTATTGCACATGAACTGATATTTTCCTTACTCGTCAGCGCACTCAAGTCCCACTTTTATTATTATTGATTAAATATAATTAAATACAATCAATGCATAAAAATTGTTTCATTTACACTTTTAGGAACCGACAACTGATTATGATATTGAAGACAGTAATTTATTGTTAATTCTGGGTGTTTTATAAAATCAAATTAATATTTATATTTAATTTAATTACATAATTTTGAAAACAAGATCTAACAGATATCAACTGAAATAAAGAAATATTAAAAATGTATATCTGTTTTTCGTTTAGAACATATTCATTAATGTTAACACGAAAGGAAACTATAAAAATGACAAAATATAGATAAGGATATATTCATTAAAGGAATGGTTTTATAGTAATGTATCATTTTATTATTATGAAATTAAAATATGAAATTGTTTGATATTTTACGCAAGGATAATTCTATCAATATTTTTTTAATTAAACCCGATAATAAATTAATAACAGTATAATAAAATATTACATGTTCACTGAGAAAAATAATTTGGTTGAATCATAAATATCAAAACTCAAGAAAACGATTTTCAGGGAAACCAAAATGGCCTCAGCAAACACCTTCCACGACGATGATGACTGGTCCTCAAATTCATCAACCAGCTATCTACAGCAAATCCAACAAACAAACCGCCTGTCCAAAAAACAGAGAAGGAAAGTTAATTTAGCAAACAAACTCAGAGAAGAAACGCACCTAGAAAACTTCCCCGTAAAAGACGCGCACATACATACAACAACAAGCGAAGTACAGGCAAGCAATATGAAAAGCCTGAACAACATTATACAAGAAGCAGAAACGTTGGAAACAATAAAATCGAAACGCGAATCGGAACTAAGGAAAATCGCAGATAGACTAGGGATGCATTTTTGGGATTTAACACACAAGGTAGAAACCGGGCAAATGAAAATATCACGTCAAGGAAACTCCCTGACAGAACAGATAGATAATTATATGGCACCCTCCAAACAAAGCTAAAAAATCCCCCCCGAAAATGTGGTAGTGACGTACCCGTCACTTACACAAGACAATTTGGACAGAACAAGGACAGACACCGCCACACAAAATCCCTAATAAATAACAATAACAATAAAAGTAAAATGTACGCAGAGACAACCACCATTCAACAAGATGGAAGAAGAGAATCAAAAATTCGGCATAAAACCGATAAATTTTATAGAAAATTTTATGCGGTTTCTTCAATTTCTATCGGTTTTCATTTGTTGGGAAAGACCAATTGAAGGTGACGTTCGTGTTCTAGCATCTTTATAGACTTCTATATTTCTTTTATTATTTTCGTTTTTGTCAGCGTGGTCAAGTGATCCCTGGGTAGACTAGCTACTTACGGTGATACCCGCAGCTGGCTGGT
Organism: Probaryconus sp. ZL-2020; assembly: GCA_022817065.1. Taxonomy (NCBI): domain Eukaryota; kingdom Metazoa; phylum Arthropoda; class Insecta; order Hymenoptera; family Scelionidae; genus Probaryconus; species Probaryconus sp. ZL-2020. The sequence continues at coordinate 8,395 of JABFQA010002816.1, forward strand.
AATCAGCAGCCAGTAGCCGCAAGGCGCGCGCAAGCTCCAGCGCAGAAGGAGAATTACATGCTATTAAAGTGTTTACTAAAGTGTTTATTTACGTGTTCATTACAGTTACAATTTAAGTGTTTAAACAGACATGGCGAATGAAGGTGGCGCAGTACTCGGACAGCTTGAACTGCCGAACATTAATGGTGCGACTGAGGTAGGGATCGCCGTGGGTACCGACCCATCCCTGTCCCCAGAACTCAGACTCCCGATTTTTAATGTAGGGAATCCTGTCGCGATGGTAGTGTATAACAATTTTATCAATTGGGTGATTACAAACCCTGCTTTCCAGGGTTACGAGAGTGTTTACATGGAAATACTCGTCAGTGGAATTTCGGTGGCATTGATGACTCGACTCATCAATACAGTATCCACGGGCCCCCGCGATGGCCCCTTCGAAAACCCTGTGCCAGATGGAGACTGGACATACACCCAAGCGAGGGTTACTCTCCCACCTGGCGCAGGTCGCGACATTAACCTCGCCCGCGCGCGAGAGACACCAAGCCTGCAACAGGCACTGACAGGGATAGTTGCCACCAAGGCAAACTGGTGGTTAACAAATCACCATACAGGACAAGGCGCCCTAACGGGTTACATTAAGAAATTTATTACATCAAATCGTGCATGGGCAACCCTCGATCATGACCGCCTCGGCCAAATCTTCCATACGCTTGGCCACTGGTGTAGCACGATAAAAGTATTGACAAACGCAGGAGTGGAAGGGCTGAGACAGGTCCGCGAGGCATTCCCGAACAACGAAGCCATGGAGATCACTTTCTCCGACGATGCCAAGCTTCGTTACCAATCGTTCCCCGCGGGCACACACAGGATGGCTGTAGGAGTAGAAGGATCGAAGAAGCTCCTAATGTCAGCGATCAGCCGTTTCTGTCCGGACGTAGCCAACTTGACAGGACTCATCGCGATGAGGGATGCAGTGCTTGTTAACAGAGCAGCGTGCCACATCGGAGCACTATACCTGACTGGACAAAGGAACCTAACTTATTCTGACAGCGCAGCCGAAGCATATTTAGGCAGAATTGGATCGTATGTTCTAACATTCCTTCCGAAGTCAACGCTATCTGCCTCTCCTCACTTTAAAGAGGATAAAGTTAAAGGATACCCCGACTATTCATCAGACTGGGATTCCACGTGTAAGGCCGCGAAGTTAGCACAGGTTCAAAACATGCCCAATAGGGAGGAACTGGCCAGGGGTGGTGCTGACTCGGTCGACGTAGAAGCCGTGCGCAGACTGCTCCAGCAGTTTTTATAGGTGGTGACCACCCAAATCCCGACCATCGCGACCCGCCAGATGATGGTCCACCGGGTGGTCCACGAGGAGGAGGACAGGGTCCCGGAGGAGGAGGTGGGGGACAAGGGGGACAAAGGCCTCGAGCAGGCCCGCCAGCAACGCCTAGCAGACCAGGGCTCGGCAGGGGGAGAGGTTCAAGCAAGAATCTCAGCGATGATCAGCCAGGTGGAGGAGATGCTCCAGGACCTTCTACTTCCAGAGGGGGGAGACTAGAAACGATCGTCGAGAATCCAGTAGATTCTCAGCACAAAAGGGCTCGAGACCAAGACCACCATAGTGGAGTATCGCCCACTATGAAGAAACAGATCATGACTACAGACACTGGAACCCAGGTAAGGGATGTGGTAACCGCAGCCTCTGGGAGAGACTCACCAACAGACAACGACTCCGTAGTAATGCTTGCAGAAACGCCTAGAACAACCAAAAACACTCCAAGAAGATCCGGGAGAGAGAGAAAAGGAAAGGAGCCATGGTCATCTAGGAAGTGAGTAGGCCGGAGATACCTATTATTGACACAACGGGGTGGTTGTTAACATTTCAGGTTGTATTTGAAAGTTTCAACAGTTTTGCGTGTTCAAATCACGTCGGGGTCACCAATTATAGGGTTTTTCAATGAAGGATTAAAACCACTATATATATATAAATATCAAATTTAATTTCAAACAGTTATAACAAATTTCAATCTCCCGACAACGTTCTAAAGCGGTTACAAAAATAATTAGTGAGACTTTTTTGTCCAGTGTGTGGACTCGCCGAAAACTCTAGAAAATCTGAATTCCACTACCCGTGGCCGTTAAAATGGGACAGGTACGTAGCGCCGAAAGTAGAGAGCGCCGAATGGACATAACGCCGAAAAAACAAAACTGAAGGAGCATTTTCAAATAATTGATGAAGTAAACAGTT
>JABFQA010002817.1:0-10643 GCA_022817065.1 Probaryconus sp. ZL-2020
TTTTTTGAATTTTATGGGGTAATTGTTTTTATGGAATGGAATCTGACCAACGGCATCATAAAGAGGAAGGTTCAACCTTGATTTCTAAAAAAAGAAAAAGTTATTACGATGGAAATTGACAAAGTTAAACTACTTTGAAAAATGGCATTTTTTGGTCGCTTGCTGGGTGGCTGATTTTTTTTTTCCCTCAGTGTATGTGCATGAAATTAATAAAGTGCCTTCGTTTCATTTTTAAAAATATTTCTTCTATTTAGACTGCATGTTGTTCATTGTTTTTCCAAATACGACATTGTTTTCAATAAAAAGTATTTTGAGCGCTCGGAAGGCGCGCTTTCTCTGTATGCCACTATTATCTACATTGTAGATTTCATAGTGTATCTATAATGAAGTTTAGTAAGTTTAGAATATTTAACATTCAGTTATGTTGTTTTAATAATTCAGAGAATTTGACTGAGTTTGAAGTTAAGGGATATTCGTAAATGTTATCACGATAAATGTGTCTACTTTCATCATCTATTATCACAGACATTTAAGTCCCCCTTTTTAATTGATTTTCGTCGACACGTTAAAAATCGTTGTCAAAATGGTTGTGTGTGTTTTGAATCAGTTTGCACCAATCACATGTATCGCTTTTTCAATACTGATCAGCCCGATGCAAAATTGGTTGTTCTCAAACTATCCTCTTTTATGCCAAAAATGGAAAAAGATGCTTCTCAGGTGAATATTTTTTGGGGCTTAATCTATACCTGCCCCATTGTGCGAACCCTAATTAATACAATCAGCAAGAACATTAAACTAATCTTTGTTAATCCTGACTGACCATATAAATACCTGAAAGTGCGATTTTACAAAACTAAATTAACCATATAAAACCTACGAGGGCTAAAAAAATCCAAACAAATACAACTTTAAAAAGGGACTGTATAAAACCTACATAGGGTATACTTTTAAAAATCAAATAAATGTAGCCTACATAAAACTATCTTAAAAAAAATGATTTTCATGAACCTTAAAATGCTTATCTCATGAAACAAAACTACCATATGAAACCTATACATCTCGCAAAGAAATATTACGAAATTAATTATTATGAATATTTCTTTTTACCTTAACTGATTTTCTATGCAGGCTTCCCCCACCAAATGGGCGGAGCATAATATAGAGACAGAGAAAAGTGACTGCGTATAGCATTGTCCCCCTTCTACGCGGTCACTCACACAACTACAGGTGTTTTTTCGTATCTTTGCACAAGAAATCAGTTAAGTCCCGTTCAACTCAGCCTTGCCGAACGCGAGTTTACATTCAGGGGTTTCATCCATGAATAATGGAAATCTTTCTTTCTCCACACAGGGAGAGGAAGAATTTTATTCCCTGAAACACATTTCCTCCCGATGATCACATCCCGCATTTGCCAGGGTACTGCCTGCGGAGCATGAAAAATCCAGTGGGAAAACATGCCCAAGGAAATTAGGTATAAAGCAGTTTCTCTTTTGGTGGACAGCAGAATGTCGGACATGGAAGTTAGAAAATTAAAAAGTATTGTGAAGAAGGCTGATTGGGAAGTGAGGAGAAACAATGTAACAATTAAAGGAAAGAAGTTCGACGAGAGAAATCAGAAGGAAAGTGTGACGGGGTTCATGAAGGACATGTTGGGAGTGGACGTGAAGGTCGAGGAAGTATGGATGAGCGGCAGGGTATATGTGGCGAAGCTGGCGTCTGAAGAAGATAAAAAGAAAGTTCTGATAAATAAAAGCAAGCTCAGGGATTCCAAGATCTTTATTGATTTGGATTTGTCATACGAGGAGAGGAAGCGTCAATATGAGATCGCGGAGTGGGCAAGAAAGAAGAAGGAAGCAGGCGAAGTAATAAAGGTGGGTCTGGGAAAGGTGATGAGAGACGGAAGATGGATTCGTTGGGAGGCCATAAGAGAAAATGGGGAAAATTTTGACGAAGAAGAGCAGGGAGGAAGAAGAAGCAGACGTGATGCAAGTGCACAGAGGCGTGGAGAAAGTCAGGAAAGGATGGATTTTTGAAGGTTGGTGATGAGACAAAAGGAGCAAAAACGAAGAAAGGGGTCAGAAGGATAGAGAAAAAAGGTAAGGGGAAAAATTTATATAGAAGTATGAAAGGTATTAAGGTGATGTTTTGGAATGTAGCAGGATTGAGTAGTAAAGATAGAGGTTTTTGGGAGGCGGTAGAAGAGATGAGTGTGGTCAGTTTGTCGGAGACATGGATGGAAGAAAGAAGCTGGGAAAAGTTTAAGGATAATCTGTGTAATAAGTTCGAGTGGAGGGCTTTGCATGCCGTGAGAGTGAAGAAGAGGGGAAGAGCCAAGGGGGGTTGGTGGTTGGAATAAGGAAGGAATTAGTGGGGGAGGGAAATGAAATCCTGATAAAGGAAAACGAGGGATGCGTGATTTCTAAGGTTAAATTAGGTGGCGGAAGGATGAAAATAATGTCGGTATATAACCAAGGGGGGAAGGAAGAAGGTGTGGAATGGGTTAGGTTACTGGAAGAGAGTGTAGAAGAGATTGTGTTGGTGGGGGGGGACTTTAACATTAGAACAGGAAACAAGGGGACGTTTGTGGAAGAGGGTAATGAGGAAAACTCCTTGATTAGGAAAAGTAAAGATATGGTGTGTAGTAAAGAGGGGAAAAGATTGATAGAGGTTGTGGAGGATAAAGGATGGTATATTCTGAATGGTCTGAAAGAGGGAGATGAAGAGGGAGAATTCACATTTGTGGGGGGGAAGGGAAATACGGTTATAGATTATGGAATCACAAACCAGAAAGGGTGGAGAAAAATTGTGAAGTTCGAGGTGTTGGATTGCGTAGATTCGGATCATGCTCCGATCTGTGTGACGTTGGAAGGGGAATGCGAGGAGGAGAAGAGGGAGGAGCGGAAGACACGGGAAGTGATTTCTTGGGGTGAGGAGGATAAGGTTAAGTATGGTGAGGCGCTGAAGGAGTGGGAAGCAGGAGAAACGAGGAGGGCGGAGGAAATGTCAATCGAAGAGGAATGGAAAAGGCTGAAAGCAGGGGTGCATAATGCAATGGTGAGAAAGGAGATAAAGATGAAGGTGTGGAAAATAGGTTGCAGGAAATGGTGGGACAGGGAATGTATTAAAAGTAAGAGAGAAGTGAAGAGGAAATACACGAAGTGGAGAAAAGGAAATGGACCAAAAGAGGAATATATGAAGGAAAGAAATGTATGGAAGAAGTTATGCAGAGAAAAAGAGAAGGCGAAGAAAGAAGAAGAGGAGGCGGAGTTGAGGAGCATAAAAGATCCGGTAGAAGCTTGGAGATTTCTGAATAAATATAGGGGAAAAAGGAAGCTGATAACAAACGAGATTGGAAAAGAGGCGTGGAAGGAGCATTTCAGGAATTTATTAGAGGGAAGTGATGTGAAGGTATTAGGGGAGAAGAGACAACTATTTGAGGATAACGAGGCCGTAGGAGATGAAAAGATAAGAAAGGCAATATCAGCTGTGAAAAAGAAGAAAGCAGGGGTGGCGGATGGAATTCCAAACGAGGCATGGTTGTTCGGAGGTGAAGTGGTGGAAAGGAAATTGGGAAGTATCGTCAGGAGAATATGGGAGGGGAAGGAGGGGATACCAGATGATTGGAAAGTTGCTGTTGTGGTGCCGCTGTATAAAAAAGGGGACAAGGAGGAACCGAGGAACTATAGAGGTATAGCGTTACTTGCGACCGCATACAAAATCTACACAGAGATTCTGAGGAGAAGATTGGAAGAAGAAATGGAAAAGAGGGGTTGTTTACCGGATGGGCAAGCAGGGTTTAGGAAAAGGCGATCGACGATGGATAATATTTTTATTTTGAACCACTTGGTACAGAGGGCAAAAGGGGAGGGTAAGAGGCTGTATTCGATGTTCGTGGACCTGAAGGCAGCGTTTGATACGGTGTGTAGAGAGAAGTTATGGAGGGTAATGGAAAAGGCGGGGATTGGAAGGTACCTGGTTGAAAGGATAAAAGAATTATATGAGGAGACGAGAGCATGCGTGAGGACAAAGGAGGGAAACACAGAGGATTTTTGGACAACAAAAGGAGTTAGACAGGGCTGCTTGTTGAGCCCAGCCCTGTTCTGTATTTATATAGCGGGTTTGGAAAAAGAGTTAGAAAGGAGAAACATTGGAGAGGTAAGTTTAGGAAGGAAGAGGATATGGTCGTTGGCTTACGCGGATGATATGGTCTTGTTAGCGGAAAGTAGGGACGCGTTATTGGATATGTCAAATAGCTTGAGGAAATTTCTGAGGGAAAAGGAGTTAATTCTGAGTGTGGAGAAAACAAAGATGCTGGTTTTTGGAAGGAGAGGGAGAGAAAAGAGGGAAACATGGAAATGGGAAGGGGAAGTCATAGAGGAAGTGAGGGAATTTAAGTATCTGGGCTTTATTTTTGAAAGAAATGGTGGCTATAGAAAACAAATTGAAGACATAAGGAGAAAAGGAATTTGTGCAGCTGGCAGGGTATGGGGGTTGGGAGAGAGAATTTGCAGCAGGGATGTGGGTAGGAGGAGGAAGTTATTCGGTTACTTGGTGGAATGTGTGATGTCTTACGGAGCAGAAATTTGGGGTTGGAAAGAGAGAAGGGAATTGGAATGCGTCCAGGATAGATACTTTAGATGGATCTTAGGCGTTGACGTTTGTACACCAGGGTACTTGCTGAGGAAGGAAATGGGATACGGAAAACTTAGGGAAAAGTGGGGAATGAGGGCGCTGAACTTCGAAGAAAAAGTGAGAAATATGGATGAAGAAAGACTAGTGAAGAGGTGCTGGAGAGAGAAGGTGGAGGGAAAAGGTCTAGATTTATATAGTAAAGAGAGGGAATCCTTCCTGAATGAGAGGGGGTGGAGCAGCCTGGGATATGAGAGAGATAGAGAAATGGGGCTAAACATGAGATGGGAATTGAAAACTAGAGGACAGGATATACAAGGGCAGATGACTGAAAAAAGAATCAGGGAAAGTAGGTACATCGGAGGGTACAAAGCGAAGGTGGGTCAAGGGGAGCCAAAATATATGTTGGAATGTAGATCAATTAAAGAATTGAGGACCAAACCTAGGATAAGATGTGGGAATATGGAAAGAGGGAACAGGTACTGGTTGGAGGAAAATGAGAGAAGATGTTTGTTGTGTGGTGAGGGGGAAGGGAGAATGGTGCATGTAGTAGGAGAATGCAAGATTACGAAAGAATGGTTTGATGAGCTCGAAGGAACGATACAGGAGAAGATTGAAAGATCTATGAGTGAAGAGAGGTATAAAGAGTTAACTTTGATTTGGTTAAAGGTCGACGAGGCAGTCAGGAAGGCCACGAAAGGAAGGAGCATGCAGAGGGAGGATAAGGCTGAGAAGAGGGAAGATGGTGAGGGCAGAAAAGGCGGTGAGAAAAGGAAGGGATCAGGGAACGGAGTGCAGAAACAAGGGGATCGGAGCACGGGAACAGTCAAGAGGAAGACGGCGGGGAAAAAGGGAACCAAAGGAAAATGCTGCATCCTATGAGATGATTTCCTTCTCTGTTTAATATTATTTTATTATTTTATTTTATTTTATTTTATTTTTTATTTTTATTCTTATTATATTATTTTATTATGTTATTATTTTATTTTTTTATCACTTTATTAGTATCATTATTATTGTTTAGTCTTATTATTTGACTGTAGATTGTAACCCGTATGTGGGAAAGTGATAAATTGTTTTGTACTACCTTTGTATTGTATGCCAAGTCATGTTTCCAGGCCAACCTGGCCGAAACAAATAAATAAATACTACTAAAAAATTAACCATATGGGGTCCGCTTAGGAAATATGGATTCCACATGAGGCCCATAGAAATGCCATATCACAAATTTTACTAGGGATGTTAATAGATACTACTAGTATGTTATTTAATAATTATTATATTTAATATTATTAAATAATACGTTTTGTGATATAAATTGTACGAAATATTTTCTACTACATATAAAAAACAATTATAACTATTTGATAAAGTAATTCCTGCTACAAATGTAGTAAAAATTATTATAAAATGAGTATGGTCCCCGTTGTTGTAGTAATTATAGTTATAGTATACAATAAAACTATTACAAATTACTATTCCTTTCTGTCCATGCACAAATTTTTTTAAGTTTTTAATTTTTTTAAAATTTTTTTTGCCTTTATTATACGATATCATTTTTTTTTGTTAGTTTATTATTTTTTTTGTTAGTTGGGAGAAACAAAAATTTGGAAATTTTGTTTGGGGTGAACACACGGAAAACGGCAAGACTGCGTAAAATCTTGCCGAACCATTACAATGCATTGCATTGTATTTTTGGTTTTGTTAATGTTACTCTAAAACCAAATTTATAACATTTATAAAGGCATTGAATAAAGAACATTTTTTTGTTCTCCCTGCACTGAAAATGGATTTTCGCGCCCTCAAAAGTGGGCGCAAAATGAAATTTCCCGATCACGGGCTTTTTACCGGGCCCTTGGGCGAGAAAACGCATTTCCCGCCCGCTAAACAGCCCTAGGGCGGGAAATCTCATTTTTCGTCCGCTTTTGAGTACAAACGAAATTCCATTTTCAATGCAGTTCCAACAAAAAATATCATATGCATCATGGGCGCAAAGGCAATTGCTGCGAGGTCGAGTTTCGAATACACTGAAAAAAAAAGATATGTTCAAAGTAATAGTACATGTATTCTTACTTTGTATTTGGAAAACAAACATACAGTACGTTTGTCTTATACATAATTATGTTTGTTCTAAACATAATTATGTTTGTTCTAAACATAAGTATGTTTATGGGAAACATACCGATGTGATTGTATGCTTAACCTAAAAATACAATATGTTCAAGTAATTTTTAGATATACAGTATGCTTACGTTCAAACAAACTTATCGTTTAGTCAAGCATACTTTTTTTTCCGTGTAGAGCTAGGCGCCCGAGGCCACGAAGAGAGCGAGGATGCCCCAGCGATCCCTTGATACATAATATACTATTAGGGGAATAAAATATTTCCTCAAAAATAGAAAAAAAATTAAGTGTTTCAAAGAGTTTTATTTTTTAAACCATTTCTGATCTGTGAAAATAAAATTAACCATAACGGAACAAAATAAAATAAATTAATTAAGTATTGCAGAACAACACTTATTGATTATGGAAAAAAGGAATTTTATTGGGAACTGGGAACTGGATAAGAAAAAGATTGAATTTATATAAAAATATTATATGTTTATTACTATTATTTAATATTTAAGATGTAAACTAAATGGCAATTATATAATTTTATAAACTTAAAAATCTACGGTATTACTACTTTTTGAATTAGTATATCCACCGAGAACAGGAGCAAGATCAGGGGGATGGAATATATTACATAACAATTGATAAACACACAATCCTCACAAACAAACTACGAACACTAACAGGGAAATGGACAATACGGACGGAACAGGAAAAATTCAATTATTTAAAAATACACGGAACAATATTAATGATTCAAAAACTAATAGAAGATTCATAAAATTATATATAAATTCAATAAATGAGCAAAAGTAAATTTGTACTGAGCAGTTCATTGTGATGTTTGCTGAAACCAAATTACATTTACTCATTTTCAAAATTAATTGTAAATACATTTTTCCGAATCTTCTGCTGTTGAATCTTCTGCCAGTTTCCGCATCATACAACATTACACGATTCGGATGATGGTTGAAGGAGAGTATCTGAACTCTCAACTTCAACCCGACGATCCAAGGACACGCGAACACGAGCGAACTGTTTGAACTTTAAGTAGAAGAAATAATAAGAGTGCTAGATTGTCTCTTATATCGTTATTTAAGGAAAAGTCTATTGGGTTGCAACTTTTGTCTGTCAATTTGGAATGCCTCTGCTTTCCCGCATATTGGGAAATTGCAGAACGTCATTGGTCAAGGAAACCGGGGATTGCCCAGTGAAGGTTGAGACGGTCGCGCTACACTTTGTTTATTTAGACGCGGGCCCTAATTTCTTGACCTAATGTACGGGACATTCTGACTTGACAATGTTGCCTTATCAGGAATTACAGATGATAAAGTGGAACTTTGTAAGTCTACTTTCTTTTGCAAAAATTATGAATAATTGCTGAGAGATATATCCAAAGTATTTACTTCTAAGGATATCTCTTTAGCAAAACGTTTTCTAATTTTATCTACTTTACAAAATATCCTAAATGCACAGTACTTTTGGTTTACTAATTTGAAATTTACGGTCTTTACTTAAAAATATTTAAAAATTTAGTGCTGTTTTATGCAGCTGCAAATTATCTTTTAAAATTTGGGATTTTCTTGTGCATTTATATTTCTGTGACTTGAAGGAAAAACTAGTTAACTCCAATTTTTTAAAAATTGAAATTTCTCTAAATAGAAAATGCTTGCCAAGAAAATTATCATATTGTATAGTCAAAATTGCAAAAATATCTTTCATTTCAAGATTGCAATGTTTGATTGTTTCAAGATTGTTTCAAGATTTTGTTTGATTGTGTTCAAGATTGTTTAGTTTGATCATATATATAAAAGATAATGTTAGATAAAATTTAAAATCATCTGTTTCTCAGAATAAATGAAAATGGAGTTAACTCGTTTTTTCTTCGAATCACAAATTTATTTTCATAGAAATTGTGATGGCAAAAATGTCATCTCGTAACAGTAATAAAAATATTATGGAAGAGTAAGGGGGTGTTGTCTTTTGCCAGTAGAGCTTTAATTTTATATTAATTAAACAAAAATATAAATCTTTAAATCCTTTTAAATCGAATGTCTTTATTAGAACGAAATAACAATCGAATTAATAAACACGAATAAAAAAATGACATTCTAATGTGAATTTATAAATTCAGAATATATATTAAAATTCTAATTCTAATTGGGGTCCCCACTTAGAGAACTGTAGCAGGAAAGGTAGTGCCAAGTATGAATAGAAGGGAAGGCACGATGGCCCGCTGGCCACAATTTGCCTCAGTGTTTTTGTCTAAGAACGCAAATATAACTAATTTATAATATGTTTTTGTTAATTTACTAAATACCTTCAGTAGGTACAATTTATTTAGTTTGATAGCAATATTTATTTAGCAACAGTATACCTCGCTTAGCTCGTACTGCTAACTCACGTTCATACTGCATTCACCAACTTTCCGTACTAGTATAACAATATACTATTACTCACACAGACAATTAGGACAATTTTATGCAGGATTCGTGATTTTGGACCATGAAATTGTTGAGAAAATTAGACTTTTTAAATAAGAAAAAAAGACAAATGAAAATGAAAAATTTTTTTATAATAAACAATTACATTATAACTTTATAACTTATAATAAAAAAATCGTTAGTCTTTGAAAAAAAGAAACAGAAATTACAAACAATGTAGAAATAAATTTACTTGCAGACTTATTATTTATCAAAATTGACAATAAAAACAATAAAATATTCATTCTGCAAAAAAATAAAAGAACTCAAATTCAAAACGAATAAGGCGGGCAATTGAAAACAACATTTCGAACGCCATGATGTATTTTCGATTAGGTTAGGTACACGATATCATAAACTTTTTCTATGTAAAATAATACAGAAAATAAATGGCATTTTCGTTCGACGTTACTTTTCCGGTAGAACCCGACAAAATTTACTTAAATTTACATCATTTAATATCTGCGGCACTAATGTTTTAATCCTTTTTTTAAAAAATTAACTTTTAGGTAATGGTTCTTGGGTATACGGCTGTTTCATTTGTAATTATTTTCAGGGTTGTTTTTAATAAAGAAATATGTACTATAAATAAATAAAAATGAAATACTTATTTTTTATGAAAAACGTATACCATAATTGTTATAAACTTCTATTCATAACAATCAAGCTGTAATTCGTAAAAATCATTTAAAGCGATTCAGCACCATCTGTGGTACAAAAAAGAATTTCGGTTTAGAAACTACTATACCGACAATAAACATGTTTGACGTTTCATGTAGGAAATTTTATTTGCTAAATCTCGTAAAACGAGGAATCATGTCATTTTTTTTATAAACAAAACTGTTTCATGGTAATTTATGAAAATTGTTCCTTATTCATCGTAGTTTGTTTACCTGGTAATTTTGTAAGTAGTTGATTTATATTCCTTTATATTTTGTACAACTTGTCATATGTGTTACAAACGCAAATTTTTTTTCTTCAATTTTTGCAAAAATAAGACCACACAAATAAACTTTCACTGTTCCAGTATTCAAATTCCAAATTTCATGCAGTTCTATTGAATATTATAAAAATGACATGATTCCTAGTTTTCAAGTTGGTTGAATGTGCCAACGACATCACCTTAAGGGATGTTTGCAAAATCATGGTTGACAAATTCGAATTCTCTCTTAACTTGACTGCAACTGCAGTTTTGAATGAACTTTCTACGTTCAGTAGATCCAGAGTTACAACCGATTTTCTGTTTCAATTTATTTAAACAATATAATTTGTTTAACAAATTATATTAAAACTTCAATATGTTTAATTTGATTATATTTCAATTAATTCTAAATCCATTTCTTACTAAAATATCTGTAATTTTATTGTTAATAATTATAACTTGTTTTTTATTGATTAATTTATTATTATTATTTTATC
>JABFQA010002818.1:0-10643 GCA_022817065.1 Probaryconus sp. ZL-2020
CATATATATATTAAGAATTGTAGGATTTCATCAATTTCTATAATATTTAATCTCACAAATTTTTTGACAATGAAATTTGAGTATCGAATCGCGTGTCAAATACATAAAATATTGTCAATCGATTTACTTTGAATTTGATTTTTATTGCACATATCATAAAAAATTCGATACTTAGATTTCAATTAAGATCCCATAACTATCATGTAATTTTGTAAAAAATTATGAAGTATCAGATAATAGATAAAGGATCTTGAAAGACTAAATTAATGCGCTGTGACGCGGATTACGTGCACAATTATTTGGTTTCTAAAATAAAACATGTTAATAATACTATCGATAATCGCGTAGTTGGCCTTCGCGAAATTTGTAAACATTATAAATTACTCTGCATATAAAATTTGTCATAGCAAAATGATAGCTAACAATATCATTAAATTGTCAGTACGTTACATTATAAAATTAATACAAATGTTTCACGTTTAAATTTCGGCTACAATGTACAATGTATGCGTTTACAAGTATAATACGAGTATCTAAAAAAAAAAAAAATGATTTAGCCAATCTATATATTAGATTATCATTATTCATATATACAAATTTTCATTTAAATATCAATTGAATAAAAAACATTAAAGTCGCGTGAAAATATATATATATATAAAAATTTTCACTACTTATATTCTGTAAAATAAATATTTTTCAACATTGACAAACAATGTTTTGTGTTATTTATAAATTCAAGTATTAAAAGATTTGTAAAAATGTTTGTGCTTGAATTTGATAAAGAATAAAAATGATTTTGTGAAATTTGCAAAATTAATGGAAAAGTTCATTTGATGATAATTCGATGACAAATCGTTTGATCAGTGTGCGCTATATAAAAATGATGTCACTAACACCGTGAATTTCTTTTTCCTTATATACATAGTTATTTACAGTTGTTAAGCGATTATACCAGTGGAAACCACTCGACCGTCTCATTGGTCAAATCAAATCGATCTAATGATAATCGAATGCCACCAAGAAATTCATTCTCTTGCAAAGTATCATGGGTCCAAATAGTAGCTTCCAATGTTCGTTCCTTAATTACTTCTAACGGCATCCTATACTCCAACTAAATAAAAGACATTTATTATTGTTTCCACTCAATCAATTCCAGAGTATTGAAATACATTATTATATTGTCGTTGAATCGTTAAAAGATCAAATTTTAACAAAATTTTCTTTACCATTTCCATAAATGAAGGATGACAATTTTTCTTCACGACTTTTGTTTTTCGTTTGGTTGCTTTAGTAGGATCGGGTTTCAAGTATACTTTAACATAAGTATTAGGCTCTTGGGCATTTGCTACCTTCGGCAAACCCCGTGCATGGTAAATCATAACGGAAAAAGTCCCACGTGTGTAGTGAAGAGATAACTTAATTTGACCGCTCTTTGTATTATCCTTCGGTTTTATTTCTGCCCACCAATTACCAACTAAAAGAAAAGAAAATAATTGAATTTTTATTCGGCTTCAATTCAAATCATTGAAATTTCAACAAATTATATTTGAATAACTAATTAATCATAATAATTTATGTTTTTAATTTCTTTGTGTCACGAGTTTTACCTTTAACTTTTTGTAAATGAATATCAGCATTTTGTTGATCACGTAAAATTGGATGGAAGAATGTATACACCAAATCACTCTGAGATATTTCAGGAGCCATTTTAAATAAACTTAACAGGAACTTTTCAATATCTACACGACGTTTGTCTGCGACTTGTTTAATATTGGATCTTCCAACACTCATTCCACTAGGTAGGCTTTAAAAAAACAATCATTTATTAGAAGCATAAAAAAAAAAAGAAAATTATTTATTATTATTGATGAAAAAGGTGCATCTAGTCTCGAGTGAAAATAGCAACAATTTCATACAATCTAATTTCTTACCTCGCTACTTTGGCAAGTGGAAAATGTATGCAAAGTTTTTGATGAAATTCGCAAAATTCTTTGTACGATCTAAAAAGATAAGTAGGATCCGTTTGACCTTTCCTTTGGATACGCAATATGTACATGTAGTACTTTTCTGGGTCATATCTTTTTTGATATCCATGAACGTTAACGCTTTTCAATTGTCCTTCTTGCTGCATTCTGAAATCAACATTATATAAATATAATAAAATTAAGAAAAATTAAAAAATTTTATAATATGATAATTTCAAATGAAACTTACGTATAAGTACGAGGTATAAAAGACAACAATTCCCCGTCATTATGATCGCCAGAAAACCTGAGCTGTGCCAAGTTATGTAAAAAGAAATTAAACTGCGTGAACCAACTTTTTAATGAGCTTTCGATCATACGCGCAAAAGTAGCAGCAGCTTCGGGATTTGATTGATCTGGTAGCAATGCTTTTTGTACATAGCTAACAGCATCCATTGTTACACCCGGTATACCGGACGACGTCATCTGAAGAAAAATATATTCATTTATTTTTTTTCAAGTAAAAGTATTTATTTAATCAAGTAAAACAGTTTTGACACTGTAGATTTTTATAAAATCTTACCAAACCAAATAAGTGAAGTATCAAATTCCCATGCTTTCGTACAATATTAAAGGCTTGACAACACAAATCCACAAAATGATGGAATTTTTCTGACGGTTTATCACCCCCATTAATAACGTATGCCATATCCGAAGTCAATACAAATGGAGTACGATCCCTTTTGAAAGAAAATACATTAAAAATAACTCTTCAAAAATCCTAAACTAAAATGATGAATACACAATTGAAATAAGAAACAAATTACCTTTTAAAATTACCAAACATTTGGGCATCGCCCAAAAATTTACCAAAGTCGATATGAAACAAATGCCCTGAAGTTTTTAACATTATATTGTCGTTGTGTCTATCACAGATTCCTAATATGTAAGTTGCAACGCTGTAACCAGCACAAGAAGCGGTAAAATTTTGTACGGCTCGTTGATATTCCAGTTCCGAAGGATTATGTTTAGCTAACCATTCCGCAATTGGTCTATCCTTAAACGAACCCGTCAAACCGAATTCCACTTGAATTTTTCTTAATGTCTCTGCGTTCGTTACCATTTCAATCATACCGCGTTTATGACCAGTTGGGACACAAGCAAATGTCACCATTTTCAGATCCAATCCTTCTTTTAACCATAGTTTATCCATAATACGCACCATTTGGATTGTTAACATGTCTTGTTGCAAATCATCTCCAACCTTTGCATATAAAATATTAATATATATTTATAATAATTTTGTTTTGACTTAATACAATATATAGTTTATTCTACATACCTTAAATATAGCTGGTGTGATTTCACTATCACAGCTGATGAAATTGATTTTTAATGGTAAAGTTAATGATGGAAAATAAGAACAAGTTTGAACATTTATACCAAATACTTGTTTACTGGGTGATAATGGCAGGCACGTGCCATTATCTTCCAATAGTTGACAATGAATATTTTGTAAGCCAACTTTTAATGCATCCATTCTTAAAGATTCTTTGGTATTTTTTATATTCTCTGCTACTTCGTATAGATTCTGTAAAAATACATTTTATAATTCAACGTATGTTTAAAAATTACTAATCTATCAATTAGTAAATTCCTCATATTATTGTTGTTATTAGTTTATTAAATTAACTTTGATATACCTTAACTAGTAGCTGCTGAGTTAAGAAACTATTTCTTAACGATTCTCCAATAATTGCTAACAACGCTCTTAATATCAGTTGCAATCTTCTCTGATAACGAGCGGCACACAAACTTTTGTCATCAGTCCATGATGTTTCGGATGAATTCTATACAAAAGTATTATTAAATTTCCTTGTAGAGTTATTTGAACAATTTTAATTGAGACGTTTCGTTAGAGAGTATTACCTGCGGACTTTGACCAGGCAAAGCTTGATTTAGCAACCAATAAATGTGATGAGCAACTTTGGGTGACATAAGTGCACGTTCCATAAGAAATCTAGCTAATGGAGAAGCCTCGTAAGTTTCATGCTTTAATGCTTGAAGAAGTTGAGGTAAATAATCCACTAATTCGTCGCTGCTCAACTGACGAATCCATTTAACAGCCATTTCTCTGACTTTCATATCTGGGAAACTGAATGACAAAGAATTTATCAGTTTTGCTTCGCAATGAAAACACAATGAAAATATTTGTTTAAATATTTAAAAAAAAAAAAAAAAAATGTTATACCAGGGCAAAAGTAATTGAAGAGCTTGAATAGGTGGCAAGGGTTTCCAAACTCTTAACGATGCATGCAAATCAGGTAAACATGCCCAATCCCAGCTATGAGCTGCAAGTAACACTTTCGGCAGTGCTTCTGGTTTATCGTGTAAATAATGTCGCTTTTCCCATAAAATTTCCCTGGCATCTACTGGTGGTCTAAAAATCACAAGATTTATGAATATTCTGACGAATCTTTAGTAATATTATATTACTTACAATTCCACGAATGAAAAACATAAAATTATCTTCGTTAGGAAAGAAGTAGACAAAGGAATTATAATTATTTTATATAGCAAAGCTTTTCCATTACAATTTTTAATTTGCGGTTCATTGTTCGGGGTATGCATTTAATTGTAACATCATTATTTTCTTAATGATCTTTAATATAGCTTTACCTGGAGAAAGTATCCTGTTGTGTAATATCGCTTAATAATTCCTGTGTATTGATATCCAATGAATTAAAATCTAATGATTCGATATCGTGATCCCTGAGTTCAGTTGGGAACAATACTCTGCCGCCGTAATCAGGAAGTTCAATTCCAATAATGGGATGCGTATCACAAAGAGGATGAATGCCTGGCGCCGGTGCAGGCCCTAATCGTTTATCCGCATTCGCAGGCCACAAGGATATAAAATAACTTCCTTGACTCATTACTCTGTAATCAGACATACTGACTTTATAGATTAAAAATTTTACTTCTTTAAAAATATCTTCAATATAAATAAAAAATTCAGATCCTACGTTGATTTTAAATTTACTAAGTCATATCTAAATTTTAATCAGAATTACAATTTTTCACAATAATAATAGTTACCCGTCATAATTGAAAAACTGAATTGCTCCCCAACCCAATTCTTCTTTTCTCATAGCACTTTCGTCGGTGTTAGATTCATGCTCTGATTGTTGCATTGTTCGACCATAAAGAACCAACACTAATCTTGCTTCGCGAGGTACTTGGCAGACACTTATTCCTCGGAATTCCAACCTAGTGTCATTTGATCAAAAAATAATTAAACTTATATTCATTATTATATGCATCTAATAATTTTTTATAATTAAAAATGACATCAAACTAACCATGTATTAAACAATACTCTGGGATAAAAGCTATTATTAAGTGTCATTGGCTCAGATAAAACAGGACTTCCTACTGGTCTTGTACCATGAAATATTTGAGCGGCTACAATATAATCATCATGATTCCACGTTCCTAATAATCTATGGAGTGAACCTACTCGAACTAATATTGTGTCCAAAACTTCGGATGAAATTAAAGTATCTAAAAACAACAAAGAAATGATTAAACATTCATTATAAGATTATATAATTATTCAATTAAATTGTTTTTTTTTTTTAATTTGAATTTCAAATTAATTACTTGTTGGATATTCTCCTCTGCTGGTTAATTGAAAATCAACTCTGAAGGCATGACAATAAGTTTCAACTAAATCCTGAACGGCATCGCGTATTTTGTGGCAGTGCATGGAAATCACATCTGGGAATTTAGTCCTCAATGTAACGACCGAATAATCTCCGTCTTCGTGTAATATTTCAGGCTTTTTGCATTCGATGTTAGTGGTGTGTGCTTGCGGTAGATATTTACAGCAAGCTGTTATGAAATTTTCTATCGCTTCGCTTATCTCGTACGTTTCAATGCTTCCCATCAATGTGCACACAGCTTTAACAGCTTGAATAACACCTCGCGGTTGCAACTGTGGTAAAAGACTTGAACCATGATTTGTAGTTGCTAATTGTAAGGCTGTATTTTCGATTCTCTCCATCTCTTTTTCAACAGTTTCTATAATAATTAGATTAATCAGTAATAATTGGGTGTTCATTATCCGTTGAATTAAATTGAATTGAATTTGTTTTATTATTTACCTAATAAAATAATCAAAGTATCGTAAGATATAGGCTGTATAGGCTCGCTGGGAAGAATATCTTCTAATGTAATGCACTGGTCCCGATTGTCATCCTGAAGCTAAAATCAATCGATTAGATCATTAATTTTAGAATTAATTCTTTACTCACTAAACATTTTTAGTAAAAAATATATTTAACCGTTCTTGCAAGAGGATATTTCGTTTGTGCTCTGGTCATAATAGCTAATTCGATGTCTTTTTCTAGCTTAATACATTGGTGAATATATTCATACTGTGCAAGGGTTGTGTTTGGAGCTAAATATTCTGCTAATCCCCAAACTCTTAAATAATACTTTTCAACGTTCACTGTATCTTCATCTTCCAACGAACATGCAACATTCAAAATTGCATGTTCAACGGTACAGTTAACTGTAAAAATTATTTATCATGATTATTTCATCATCATACAATAAATTTCAGAAAAACAAAAGATAAAAATGGTATATTGAAATTATAATAAGATAAATCATCATACCATCACAGGTAAAAGTTATGGGCGGAACTGGATCAGTATTGTCATCTTGTAGTTGAGGATGTATAATAAGCTTTATACTTGTACCTTCAGCATACATATTTTCAATCATTGGACTTACAACATAACCAATGTTCGTTGTGGGCTCATTGAACGGGAAATCAGCTAAAAATTTATTTAATATAAATTAAAATTATTTCAAATATTATTTTTGACATAACAAGTAGAAATATCCACTTACCTCTTACAGATTTGACCATTTTATGAAAAGCCTTTAGATCGCAATCTCTAAGCGAAGCCCGAGATTTAACAACCGTCACATTTTCGTAAAGTCTTGTTTTTCTTTTTTGCTGCAACATTAAAAATATTTTATTAATAATAATATCTTCAATAATTTGGGCATACAATTAGATATTCTAAACAGTATAAATAAACACAGATAAATAATAAAAAATATTACAATTTTTAAGTTATCCACCCTTAGAACTACAGAATTTACCCTTCGTTCTAAAGAAGTTTTTCTTCTCTCTATCGTGTTCCATGCTGAAGAATTTCTTGGTGGCAATGGTGGTGGCGCAGCGGGAGAAACAGCCGGCGATTTCGCTGACTTTTCAACCGCAGCGTAAACTGGATCAGAATTTACAGTTTCCGTTGTACTATACATGTAATCGAAAGGATCGAATTGATTATATACAGATCCACTATATTGAGATTCTTGATCTGGAAACAAAACCATTATATCCTCAAAGTTTCTTTTATCAATTTATATTATTTTCAAGATTGAACAAAACATTATCATGATTTAATTTAGAAATATTATATCATTTTATTTTACCTGCAGTACTTGATATATCTTTGACACTGTCTGCGTTACCATCGATTTTTATTAACAGAGGATCAAATGCCTCTAAAACGCTAACTCGCACATTGCTTTTATCATCTCCAGACTCAAAGCAACTCAAGTCAATTAAGTTATTATTTGGCTTCTTTTCGATAACTTTTAAAACATTTAACTGTCCTTCGTCTACTGGATAAGTAATCTGTGGCAAGTTTGAGGAAATTGATGTTATGCTAGGACGATAATTAATTGGCAAAGGTGGTATCTGAAACGATTAAAGACATTCATTATAATCTGAGATATGATATATTATTTATTAACATGAAAAGAGATAAATGGCTGTAAAAACAAATATGAATCTTGGAAAAAAAAAAACATGTTAAATGTAACAAAAAGATTATTGTAAGTTCTATAATAACATTGAGAAATACCAGCTTTTATTACAATGTGCTAAATATCATTATGAATGAGAAGTTTTAACCAAATGAGCATGAAATATTACAGATAAAAAAAAACAAATTGATAATAATCAACAATCAAATTTTTATATAAAACATATAGTTATAAATACATTATATAAAAATAAAATTAAATAAAAATAATTGAAATTTAAATAAACCAAAATAGAATAATGAAGATAAATCGCATAATAAAAAATATAAAAAAATGTCCATGCAAACAGATTAATATCCCTTTATACCTGACGAAAGAAATAATTGCTAAACGTAAGAAGATTCCAGGCAGGCTGGAATAAAGACATTGTATTAAAATCTCAGTTCATTAATGAAATTAAAGATTTCTGGCTACCTACAGGGAAAAATTAGTCTTTGTAGTATTAGTATATATAATGCTGGTGTAATTTACCTGGGGAACTATGTCCGGAATTCCATTGTTGAATGGTCCAGCTCTCGATAAATCAGGGCTTATTTGTGAAGAACTAGTACTGCAAAGTACGTTAGAAGTTGACGATGATTCTATTATTGATGCATGATACTGAACATCTCGAGATTGATAAGAAGCTGCTGAACTTTTACTTCGTGAAACTTTTGATGGTCTTCTTATCAATGAAGGATGCGAATCCCATTTGGGCTCAATAGGTGCTTTTCTATTAACATAAATATATTATTAGGTTCTATAGTATTGAAAATAGGATTCTCCTTTAACATTTCAATATGGTTTATAAAATACACATTAAATTTTGCTTAAATCATTAATTCTTTTTAAAATTAATCAAACTATTGCAGTATAATGATGAATGACTTGTTTTTATTATAAAAAATTAACAAAAAATAAACGTGATTCATGCTACATTTAGAAAAATAATAATATGCAATTAAAGTTATACTTTTACCAGTCAGGAAAAGATATGGGAGTAGTGAAGTCTTTTATATAGTTTGAGAATTAATTAATTATTGTAATATACAAGTGCGTTTGCCAATTTATAAATAATCATATAAAAGTATACTTACGGAGGTGGAGTAGGTGGTACAGATTCATATTGTGCTAAATTGTCTTGTTTAACAGGACTTGTAAAGTTTATTAAATCCACAGAAGGTCCAGGGATTGCTGATGTTGAATTTTTTCTTGAAGGAATTGGTGGCGGTGGCACAATTATTGGATTGGTATTTCTTGAATGAGTGATATTGTTGCTTCCGGGTCTAGGGCGACTTCGAAGTTGAAATCTATCATAGAATTGAGATATTTTTAAATACATTTAATGTGGTTTTTATTGCCATAAATAAATTAATTCTTATAATCAAAGTAAATGTTAAATATTTCTTCCACGAGTAAAAAATAAATTAATAAATAATTACTTAATGGTTTAAACTAATAATATAGTAAAACGAAAAAAATAAATGGCAATTTATTTAAAACTATAATGATACGTCAATTAATAAAACATTAGTTAGTTCGAAGGTCTAAAAATAACAATAATAAAATTATAACAAAATTTTATAGTAAGCACATTGCACTAGTTATGAACAGTTGAAATTCATTAAAGCACTCGACATGGAATAATAAAGGAATAAAATAATTATGAAATAAAGAAATAAATTATGTAAATATTAGAAAGCAGAAACATTTCTTGATTTAAAATCTACCAAATAAAAATTAGAATTTATATTTATTAATGAACTGTTAAATTATTTAGTGCTATTAAATTGGAATTTTAATTTTAACAATAGTTTTTATAAAATCAATACTTTTTGAACATTGTGAATATTAATGACAAATGAAATAAGTAGACATATAAAAAAAATAACATTCTACTTCTTATCTGAAATTGTTAATATATTGTTAGATATTTTTTGATAGTAAAATTTCTTATTTTTTACATCTTATCTTATTTTTTTAAGTATTTACTTTTTAAAAGTAAAAAAATAATTAAATGAAATAATCATCTAATGTATATAAATGGCATATACTAAAAATAATGTTTTTTTAATGGAAAAAATATAAAAATATATAAAAAAATTAAATTAACGAGAATATACTTTTCAGTTGATTGAGCTCCATCAGTTTCAGACAAAATACTGTTGGTATTTTGAGATTCATTTTTAGCATATGTGGGCTTCGTGTGATCCTTGCACGGAGCTTGTTGCTTTTGTAACCGGAACTTCTCCAATGCTAAGCTTTCTAAGCTCAAGGCTTGAGCTCGTTCCAAGTCTTCTTGAAACTGTCGCTCATAATCTATCACAGCGGACCTCTGAGTATGTGCTTTTCCACTATAACTTGACATCTGGAAAATCCATTAAACATTGTTTATTATTTAAACATTAATATTTTTTCGACATTTATTATATAAGAAATGTTTTTTATCAGTGAAATAATTAATAGTAAAAATATTAATTACATTTATTGTTATGTTTTAAAAGTTTAAAGAGCTGCAGAAAATATTTTGTAAAATTACACAATTGCCAAAAATAGAAAAGAAAATTAAATTAAGTGTATACAATTGAATTGATCAATTAATATTAATTTCATTAAACAGTGATAAAAAATATCATAATGCTTGTAAACTGATATAAAAAAGTTTGTACGAAGTAGTGCTTCCTTGAATTGGAAGCCAGAATATATGTATTTAAAAATTTAATTGAAAGTTAAGTAGGTTGAATTAATTAATTAATTATTAATGGCAAATATGTTTAAAATAGATTG
>JABFQA010002819.1:0-10641 GCA_022817065.1 Probaryconus sp. ZL-2020
AATGAAATAAAATGAATTGTATCATTTAACAACTGAAACATATTATCACCGACAAAAAATTAGTTTAGCACTTTGCAATTTGTTTTTAATTAAATTAAACTCTGAATATTTTTATCATATTTCTGATGGCATGTAAAAAGCTGTAAAAGTTTTTAATAAAATATACAGATTATTGTAATTTTAAAAGAATATTTAAAACCAAAAAAAATATTTAAACAAAAACAGATAACAGGAAATTAAAGTTATTAATTGAATTACATTTTCACGTTATTTTAGCAAGCACTAACATGGAAACCAGCCAATAATGAAAATTAAAAAATTTTTTTTTTATCAATTTTGAGCATTTGTAAATTCTAAAATTAAGCAATAAAAATCTGTCCGACCAAATTAAATCTGCTCTACTTAAACTTGCAAAACATTGCAAACATTCACAAGTTATTATCATTTGGCGTTACTAATTTCACAATTTCAATTGCATCGTGTCATCTTGAAAATGAAATTTGTCAGCCAATACTGCAATCGCATTATAAACGCAACAACAACAACAACAACAACAACAACAACAGCAACAATAATGAAGCACTTGACAAATTTTGATGATTGTGCTGAATTTTGCAAAGTTGCAATGGTTCAGACACGGGGCACTACTGAAATCGTATGAAAAGATTGTTATTACCTCCAGTCGCAAGAAAACTAATTTCGTCAATTACAGTTATTAAATTCGCGTGATTCAGTGTGCGGCGCGGCATTGTAACAGTCGCGAAATCACCTTTTGTGCATACGCGCGCATAGACTCTGTCACATGCATGCATTTGTTATAATACGTGCACGGTAAGTTCGCGGCTCGTGGGTACGATTCATTCCATTCCAGGACGAATCGATAACGCGCAATGTATTTCATACGCGACAGAAGCCAAAGCTTCTCTCTTCAATTGAGATAAATGCAGGGCGTGTTACGTTGTTTCTGCGTCGTCGGATGTGAAATTATTCATATTTCACCTAAAATAACGTCGCGTACATTTTTCTTCGAGCCTCCTCCTTTTCATACGACACAAGTTAAATGTCATTTCTGTCATTACCCGTGTTACGACTTTTGCAAAAATCGCAGTACCATTAGCGAAATTTCTTTTCAATGTTGTTAAAGTTGTTTTCATTTCAATCCACAACGGGGATTTAACTCCCCTTTTGACGATAAAATTGTTTCTTACCAAGAAGAATTCACTTTAATTAATTTTGCAAACTTTTGCAAACGACGATTATGACTTTTTGCTAAAAAGAAGATTTTTGCACGCGTATCTCTTCCTCGTCATTGTTACGTCGCTCACAACGTAACGACTGAGAGATGCGTCATTTTCGAAGGTAATTGGCACAATTTCGCAAATATCCCACACACGTCATAACTGACGATGGAAATGACGATTAACGGCAGCTTGTCGTTTGTTAATTGTCTTGACGTATTTATCCTGAAAAATGACGTCGTTAAATCTCCAAGATTTTTTTAGGAACGCGACGGGGTTCCATTTTCAATTACCTTTGTCAATCTAGAAAAATCGAACATAGGTGGGTTTTATCAGAACACTGCACGTGCATACAGCTGACGTTGTTCTCACACGAATTCCCTTCTTCGTGCTGATTGATTAAAAAAGGAAGAATCCAAAAAAGTCGTTAATCTGTTGAAATACCATTCTGCTACATCACGTTTTTCATAATCTATCTATTGATTAGAAATTTCGTTCTCGTCCAATGGAATTTTGTAGTACGTTCTTGTGTTTTTCTTTTATTTAAGAAAAAAAAAGAAAAAAAGAAATCAATTACACGTTTATGCAAATAGTGATTTCGTTGCTCACCAGTGAAAAAAATTTAATATACTTTATTTCTGGATGTTTTGAGCAGAAAATATTTTAAATAATTGAAATTGTTTATATACAATAAACAAATCAATTAATCATTCAATAACAGTTTCTTGCGATACGTTATCGGATATATAAATGAGTTTTCTTTTCCGATTTTCCATTCAATTAAACTTTCCTACCCAATAAATACCTAATCAACCATAATATGTTCAATTTAACTTCACATACTATCTAAACTACTAATATAGATATAATGAATGAGAAAAAAAAATGAATTACAAAAATCAACGTTTATACGAAGGAATTGGATTGTTTATAACAGGAAGGTATTAGAAAGAGATTGTTTATAATCAAGTAAATTGCTGAAATGTTTTCAACAGGCGTGCAGATACTTTTCTGAGTTGTGCAGATTATTGCAGAATTTTGCAACAGCCTCTAAGGCTATAACATTCTTCAGAAATTTCTCTTAATCACTTGAGGGCTTTCCCTAGCAAGAGAAATAGTCGACTTTGACTTAGAAACTATACATTGACAAAACTGTTACATGAAAAATGACCATGAAAAAAAAAAGTTTAAATACCACGAAGAGAAAACGAAAAATTACTATTACGTCAAATTAAAAGTAAATTTTAAATGTTAAAATTTGCATTAAATAAATTAGAATTCTTGTCGTGAACCAGTTAAAAAAAAAAATGTTAAAATTTCATTGCGCGAGTTTATTAATTTTAAAAGACTTAAAAACAGAGTACAAAGATAAGTTTTTAATACAGACTCAATATTTCTCGAAGTTTATTATTTCATTATAACAAGCTTTGTTTCGTAGCTTCAAGGAACATTTTAAAAATGCAGCATAGGTTTATCGATTTAACTTCATCATCGTATTTTTTTCATCGTGCGCTTGACAGACGCATATTTAAATTGTATTCCTGCTTTTTATGCATAAATCTTCAAACTTTTAAGAATTATTTTTCTGACATCTTTACTTTAGTTTATTGTGAAATTGGAAGTTATATCAGGAAAAAAAATAAAGCAAAAATAAACAAAAAGTTAATATCGAGTATCTCATATAAAAATATATATGTCAGCTTTCCTTACGTCAGCTTAAACAATTCAAAATTCTGCTTTCTATCAACAAATACAATTTCAATCAATTACACTGAAAAAAATGATATATTAAAAAGTACCGACATGTTTTTAATCTGAATGCATATGAAATGAGATAACAAATTTTACTAACAATGATAGTAAAATTTGTAATCATGTTTGCAAAAATTATAAACACGTTTCTAATTTTTGCAAACATGTTGGCACTTTTTAATATCTAATTTTTCTCAGTGTGCATACAAAAAAATCAATTATTAACAATTTCCGGACCCAAGCCTTGTTCGTCAATAAAATTTCGCAAAAATTTCTTTTTTAACCCGACGCAGAAAATAACACGACGCAATTTCCCTCGGTATGAAATTAAATCAACACCCCCTTCCCCTCCCGCTCTTAGGAGAATAAAACCTCCTGATTATGGTACGTTTCTCCAGTGCGCAGAAGTAGGAAAGCAAACTTTCACGCATCAATTACCGTAACAGTTAAATTTGAGAAGCAGCGTTTGAAAATTTGAGGAACATTCGACTCGGCGAAGCTCAGACAACGAAGAAGAAGTCTTGAATAAAAAAGTATGGGAGGCGCCGGTCCGTCTAGCCAATATTTTACTATATCCACGATGCTTGTACCAGCTTTATATCCGTTACCATCCGGAAAGGGAAGAGATATAAATGCGTTTTTGGAGGCACTCGATGAGAATGTCCCAAAAGTCCCGCGACAAAAGGCGATCCACTGAGTACGGAATGGATGAACGATGGGGTAAAAAAAAAGGAGCGGGAGAGGAGGGTAAGTAAGAAAGGAAGGGAGGGGGATCAGCCGAAGAAAAAGGATGTTACAGCCGTCAAACTTCTTCTCTCGATATGCGCACTTTTTCACTTTTTCGCTCTTCTTTCTGTAGTCGCCGACGCTGCTATATCTCATTCGACTGTCTGAGCAAATCGATGCAATAGGCAAGAAGATGATCGACTGTCACGCCGAGTTGTTCGATTTCGGTACGTGAATATGTTTTGTTTAATGGATTCAATGAGAAAACGAGGACAGAGAAAAATGATACCATTTCGGGAAAAAGGATCTGGGACAATTTAGTTAGTGCAATGGTGTTGATTTTTTTTCTTTGAAAACAATGCAACACGATAATTAAATAAATAGTTGCGTCGCGATGCTAATAATTACCTTTTACCGCGGAAATATTTATGTACAAAAGTTTGCCACTCGTAACTGCTAATTATTGTTTTAAACGTGAATTTGTGTTATATCCCATTTTGCGTTACGGAATATTAGTTTTCGCGTGTAATTATGTCCCATTGTTTTTGTACTGTTTTAAACTGGAAAACAACGATGAGACGTAATTACATGATAAACTAATATCACGTAAAACGGGAATACACGATCTGCGTTCAAACTTTATGTCATTCTGTATGTTCTTTTCTCGTAGGAATTTTCACAATGAAATGTTTGCAAAACATTGGTCTTAGAACAATAATAATGATTCGAACAAAATTAAATTAAAAATTTCGAACAACTTCTGTTGTTTGAAATTATAATTTTCTTTTTCTATCAAAGTACAATCGCTGCTAATTTTTACTTCGCGTAATCCATTTAAATTTGCACTTCAGGAAATGCGTTAATTCTCAAAGGAAACTAATGTGGCTAAAAAAAAAAAATTGATTGCAATCCCAGACTCTTGATATAGATTAAAAAACAAAAAATAAAAAAGTATACAGGAAATAAGTCTGAGTACCTTGTTATGCTGCGTCTTAGAATCAATTTCGTTTGGGGTACTTTTAATGGGTACAAGTCGTTAATTGAGAACAAGGGAAACAACTGTAAAGGAGAGATGAATGGAGATAAGGCTGTTATTACTCGTAGGAGAGAAAAGCAAGGAAGATAATTTTGTAGGGGCGTGCTAAACTCTATGTATAATGGATCTTTAATTTGAAATTGATGGAAGAATGGTGTTATGAATTTGGTTTCAGATGATGCTGAAAAATACATTTGCGCGAAATTGATTGCTCGTTTGAGATTCCAGGGATTTCAATCTACGTAACAGATAGCTTACGTAAGAATGTATCGAGATTTATGGACGTTTCGTTTATGCATCGCTATGCTGTGTGAAATATTTTTGAGTTAAATCCTGAGAGAAGGGGAGAAAGTAATGATCCACAATTAAGTCATATTAATCTCGGAATTAATTTAGCTTCAACTATTCGCTCGTTCTTGTAACTCTTCGTCGGGAGAAAGATGTTCCTCCAAAATGACTTTATGGAGTGCATTAAACAATTTCGGTCATTTTATTAAGGGAACGAAAAATAACGTACTTCTTTCATCTTTAAAATAGAAAAGATTACATCGAAATAATGTTTAAAGGAAAATGGAAAAATTACACGACGATAAATTATTTTTAGGGCAGTCTCTTTTGACGTTTTAACTAAGAGATTTAATTCCTCGCAACGAATTACATGAAAGTCGCATAAATAGCCGAGTAGTTGCTCGTAAATTCATTCTTATAGAAAACCTTTGCACGTACACCGGTGTGAAGCCATATCAATGCATGGCATGCAAGAAGTCATTCTTTCAAGGGGTTAATCCAATGAGACATATTTCTTCTTGATGTTGAAGAAAAACTGCGCCGCGTAATGTGCGCGGAAAGTCATTTAAGTTCATCATACAAACAAAACTGCATGCACGACGAAGAAAAACCACTGAGCTATAGTGCGTGTGATAAATCCTTCTCAAGAAAACTTTAATACGCCGCAGTGAAAAACATAAGAGTCATGTTTATGCATATCTTTGTATTATGATTCAAATTGTTACGTTTTCTTGGTTTCTCGTTTCATAAATTTTATATAAAAATGAATTTCAAATTTTCTTTTTCTTTTTTTTCGGTTCAAGGGGTTTTGATGATCGAGATAAATGATGATGCTCGAGATATTTTTTGTTGACCGAAGAAAAAAAAAAAAAAAAAAAGATCCTAATCACGTACATTCGAAACGTATACGAAATTGAAAACGTAATTCCTGGCATGAAAAAAGGAAAGTTGAAACGAAATGTAATTTTACAAGCAGCTTTTTCAGTCTAATCATTTTTCTCTCGCAGATCGTACTTTTCCACGTAGCGGATCCAACAAAAATGTCTCGCAGATAAGTTTAACGGCCCTTCTCAAAGAAAATGAAGTTTTCAGGTTTCGCTCCTAATGAAATATCTGCACGCTCGTTGAATTTCCGGATGTCCAAACAGACGTAAACGAATGAAAAATTGACGAGCTGATAAAGTTGTGCGCTTAATCATTTTCGCGTGACTGAAAAGCTCACTTTCGCGAACTGAAAAAGTAGCGAAATGAGTCGGATGATAGCTCGGCGCGAGAAAAGTCAAATAACCGAAGGGCAAAAGATGTGTTCCCCTTATCGAGGCAAGGCCAGGCCGATTCTGTAAGGTCAATTTCTCTCGGTTCCTCGCTTTTGGCCGAGCCATTCAATTTCAAACCCGTTGGCCGTCCTTTCAAATATTCATGCACGCCGCACAAGCCTCGAGGACCAAGCTCGTCGACGCGACTTCTTCTTCGTCTGCCACCAGAAACGAGGAAATGAATGGCCACCGATGAGGAAACTCCGCTATCTCCCCCATGCGCGATTTCGCTCGCTCTTTTGTGTCGCAAAATTACTTTCCCTCTCGTTAGCGAACATTCAAGAGAGAGAGTTTCTTGCCAACCCACTCCGTTCGGCTTTGCTTCCTGCTCCTTATATTTAACGGTGCTAATATTTTCAAAATTATTGTAACAGCTTTAGCAAAATTCGCGCCTTCGCCTTCGTTATTATCTATTGTCCTTTCGCGAAAGCGAAAGTCAGGAATTAAGAAATTTTCTCTCTGATGGTAATTGCGAAGGAAGAAACCTTTTTGTATGTACATTTTTTTTTTTTTTTTTAAACTTTTTTTATGATTAGAAAAATATTTTAGCTCGTAAAAACACATTCTTAGTTTAAACTCCGTGGAAATGTTGTGTCCGAAGTTCTCATCGATTAATTCATCGAATAATTGCATTAATATATCGTCAAAACTATCGTCAAAAAAGATTTGGCAAAAATTAACTTCGATGAATTAATCGTTGAGAATTTCAGCCACATGTGGAAATGTATATTTCATTTTCTACCTGAGGTTTAATATTTCTGCTTCTTAATTAATTTCATATGGTAGTTTCCTTTTCCTCGATTTGATAATTGACAAAAAAAACGGATTGACCTTCGAGATAAACCGAAAATAAAGCAGGTAAGAATTTTCAAGCAATTTCATTTAAACGCGATTTTCGCTCAATTCAATTTATATAAATATGTGTAATATCCTTCATGTCATTTACAAACTATCTTGTGGCGAAGGTTACGCAATTGCGTGTAAGTGGTACGCAGGTCAACTTCTGTCTATAATATATTAAACTGAGAGGATTAATTCAAACCCATCTCATATATTAACAACAACTACTAATTACAATTATATCTTGTAATTAATTTTAGCAAAATATCGTTATTATTCGAAATAAAATGTAAATACATTTTGGTATCATTTACATTTAATTATTGAAACGTTAGATCTGTAATTTTAATTAATTTCCTGTTATCATAATTTTTTGTTGAAATGAACATCAAATAGCAAATAAAGTACTAATTTCTTTTTATGACAGACACACACACACACACATCTTTTTATAATTTTGATTTTATTAAAATCGTGTCGTAAAACATAAAGCGATAAAGTGAACGTAAAGTTGAGTAATCGATTTTGAGTAAAATAATTTTATTTTTCGTCATAGTGGACACGAATACTGCGAAATTAAAGCTTTGGCAATAATTAGGCTCGAACAGAGTTAACGACGTACTAATAGTGTAATTAATTTCCTGAAAATTATTTTCTTCAAATGTGTATAAAATTTGCATTCCAATGGTGATGTAAAGGTAAAATTTAATTGACCACTATTAAATGTTCTAATGACTATGATATTTAATGTGGTAAGAAAAGCCAAATTTAATGCGAGCAATAATTATGATGATGATAAATCCCATTTTACAATTACCATTAAGTGAGGAGAAATTTTTATAAAAAAAAAAAATTATTTAACATAATTCTTTTTCATACTACGGAAAATGGAAATCATTAACAGAAAAAATAGTAATTTTTTTAAATCTGGTAAAGTGTCTGGTTTTTCAAGAAACAATATAAAATGTTGGAAAACGCTATTAGTTCTGATAAGACGTAAAAATTAACAATATCATTCTAAATTATTTGACTAAAATTGAATACATAAAAAATTTGTATATTCTTTATTGAATTTTGAACGCGAGTTGAAAAATAAATAATTAATTAGACTTTCGTTTGCTGTTAATTTTAGGTATGACTGACGTTAATCTGCTGTGTTTAAATGCACGTAATAAAACGACTGTATTCAAAACTAAAAGTAATTAACCAACAATGTCAGCAGGGCTGTAAATATGCGGATTACAGTCAGAACAAATGTGACATTATGTAAAGACTGACTACACCTACCACCTAAATAATTAGAAATTTAAATATAACAAACAAAATCAGTAACAAAAATTAAGGAAAAATTATAAATCCTAATATACCAAGTAGTATAATCAACGTTCAGTCAGCCATTTAAACAACATTAAATAAACGTTGATTCGACAAATGTCTTCTTAAAGAAAATATATCAGTGAGTTTTAATTAAAGTGAAAATGTATATTTGAAGTATATTTTAATAAATCTTTTATTCTATTCTAAGAGTGTAATGTCAAATCATATACACCGTGCCATCTCTATCACAAAAGCTCAAGCACACGAACGGAAATTTAAATTATGAAAAAGGACATTATAATTGCAACAATCTGATAACAAATATATCAATAATAACCTATTTCTTCAGAATATTAATAAAACAAACATTATAACACGACAAAATCTAAATTTACGAAAACAAACTAGTCAAATGTTAGAAATAATTAACAACTTAAAGTTTCCTTTTACAGAAAACGAAGGATATTCTTAAAATGGGCCAACATAAGTATCAATGACATTTATTGATTAATAATTTTAAATCCAAATTTTAAATCGTGGGACTTATTTGCTGCATTTAATTCAGACTGTACTGTAATCACAACAGTTCATTCTCGAAACGTGTAAAAGTGTTGCTTTCAAATCTACTTAATTGCATCATACAGAATATACGACGGTAAGACAAATATGTATTTGTCATAAATTCTATTTTTAACCGCGCAAACACGTTTCTGGTCTTATTGAACTCGGATGTAGAGCGTCCTCGTTTTTTTTTTTTTTTTTTCTGTTTTCAGTCTTAATGAGGTCGTTATTAATAATTAATTTGTGCCGCGAAGTAGGCTAGAAGACGTCTTTCGTTTGGTCTTAACAGACATAGATGTGCAGGGACAAGGTCACGTATTGAAAACGCGGAAATCACGTTTCACGCAGAAATGCGGTGCCGCGGTGAAAACGATCGATAACAAACAACTCGACCCCTTCCGAGGCCAAAGCACATTCCGACCCTCGCTACCTCTTTTACATAGTATGCCCGGTATAAATTCGTTTTCATGTAGCTGTTCTGCATCACGGTTTTTTTTTTTTCTCTTTCTTCCCTTTTGCATATACGGACCAACAAATAATTCACTACGAAATTATTTAATGAAACGACACAGCCCACCTAAAGCAATTCCGCGTGGCCCTTCAACATAATCACTTACAATTCGCAAACATAAACATTCTCTTACATAATCGTTGGTTGAAAAAGAGACAAAATTAAAAAGCGAAGAAAAAGGAGAGAATATTTTAATTCTCTCTTATCCTGAGATTATTCGGGGGGGGGGGGAAGTAATTAAAAGATTAATTCTGAGGAAGAGAATGGCGAAATTGTTCCATTTAGCCTTCAATTATACCGAGAAGATGGTTTCGCGAATTTTTGTTTTCGCGAGAAACAGGAAAATTTTTTTGGAAATTTAATATTAAGGAATTGTGTTAATTTGTTTTTAACTTTGATGAATTCTCGTGAATCTTTAGCGCGAGTCGTAATTAAAGGCAACGTGTTTTTTAATCTCGATTACATCCTGCAATTATAACGAACAGACGTTTTTTTTATCATTTTCGTGTTATTATCAATATCACTGAATCTCGACAAAAAATTTTCATGTCTTCAATATGTTTACATACTATGTTTGGAAATTTAATGATAAGCCTTCCAACGAATGAAAATAAAAATGAATTACGGAATTTACGATATGAAAGGAATGTTATATCAAAAAATTGCTAAATTTCTGTTAATTATTGAAATTAAATGTTTAAAATATTTTTTAAATATATATGTATATATAACTTTGGACAATCTGTGAAATATTAATATTGATAAGAATTGCTTGAAAAATTGTTAAATCTTTGTGACAACGTGCATTACAAGGAATGAATAAAATATTAAAATAGTCTATCTTCCTTGCACTTTATTGTGTACTCTTCTAATTCATGAGCCATCGCATTGCTGTCATAATTTCGAGTCATATCACTGTCATATTGCCTGCGCCCCTATTATACGCTTCTTCCATTCATAATTATACTAAAACTAATTCCATTAGGAACTGCTCGCTTAATAATAATAACGAAATTAATTTTCGTAATAATCAACTTTTTCGTTTAATTGACCAAA
>JABFQA010002820.1:0-10639 GCA_022817065.1 Probaryconus sp. ZL-2020
ACGAGAGCGAATACGAGATCGAATACTCGTTTATAATTGCGAGCCAAAAAATCAAATAAACTCTACTTTACCAATTTAGAGCAAGCTATCCTTTGGTCGACTTGTTGCGACAATACGATGTCGAAAACGTTCGCGACGGCGAAACAAAAAAGGCTATTTAACAACGCGACGGTATGCCGTACTGAGAAGCGGTCACAGGGACGCCCTGGACGCTCTCGACGATCACCGATATACGCGGCACGAAAACCGAACAACGAATCCGGAGAAACGGCTACAGGGAAGCCCTGAGTCGCTCTCTGGCGCGGCACAAAAACCGAATAATAATCCCGGAGAAACGGCTACAGGGAAGCCCTGAGTCGTTCTCGTCGATCACGAAAAAAGGCCCGGAGAAACGACTACAGGGAAGCCCTGAGTCGTCCTCGACGCGCGAGTGTGGACAAAAAAAGGTTACAACGATCACAGGGAAGCCCTGTGGTCGTGTAGACAAAAATGCGGCGAATACCGCTGAGATCACTTGGAGAGACACGGGATGCCCGTGGCCCACCTCTTCGGGAAGCCCGAAAAAATCTGATTTGTGGCGTCCGAACGCCAGCTTTATAAGCTTTTTGGCGCTCGGTCCGCCTGTGCGGTGAATTTCGCGCTCGCCATCTATCGGCGCGGGCGCTGAACTAGCGCGCTCGAAGCTCACGTTCGAGCGGTCGTGAGACCGCGCCATCTAGCGTCGTGATTGGCGCACTAAGTAGCGTCGACTGCTCCACGAGCTGTCAAAACAGCTAACACACACAGAAAAATACAATTTAAATTTTACCATAAATTCTGGCAAACTGGACTTATAGTCAAGCTGAAGAAAAAAAAATGCTAAATATTGCAGAAAAAATTACTATAAATATAGTAAATTTTCAGAGAATTATTAAAAAAATTGTGACGAGCATAAAAATGTACTAAATTTATATTAATTTTTTTTTGCATTATTCAGCATTTTTCCTTTTGCTTGACTTATAAAGTCCAGTTTGCCGGAATGTATAGTAATATTTATACAAAAATTTTTCTCAGTGTAGGTATGCAGTGAAATTAATAAATATATTTTTTAGGATTATGATTTAATCGTACCAACAGCTGAAGATTGTGAACAATATATTAACGAATCAGAGCATTTTAATTTTAATGAAGAGTTGACAGGGGATACAGCATACGGAGATATGTTCATACAATTTCAGAATTTCATGGAGAAAGTAAACATATTTGAAAAAATTGATGTCCCAGTGGCAGTAAGTCGAGGAGACATTTTGGTTATGCTTCTGAAATATGGACTTATTAATTACTTGCCTCTTTCCGCCATGACGAAACTTTTTCTTTTAATAAATAACATTTTTGCTGAACCTATCTTGCCAGACACTGCATTCCTTCTTGATCGAATGTTCAATCCGAATAATAAAGCAAAAATACATCTTGTCTGTCCCAAATGCAAAAATTATGTGTCCGAAATAATTGCTTATAGAAAAAGAAATGATAACAATTCAGTCGTACAATGTAATGATTGTAAAAATGAAATGGATTCCAATCATTTAAATGATAAGGACTTCTTTGTTACTTGGGATGTATCTTATGATATACAGCGTATCATTGAAGAAAATCAAGATTATTATATAAAAGTCATGAATAAAAGACCTTCAGACAATGAAACTGTGAGTGATATTTACGATGGTCTAAAATATAAAGAATTTCTCACTATGTTACCTAATGATAATAAAAGTAATTACGCTACACTCACATTTAACTCAGATGGGTCGCCAATATTCACTAGCTCGACACTATCAATTTGGCCTTTCCAACTGTCAGTCAACGAAGTTCCAATAGACGTCAGGGTGAAGGAGAACATCGTATGTGCTTTGTGGTTTGGCAAAAATAAGCCAGATATTAACACTTTTATAACACCCATAGTTAATTCCCTTAATGAATTTAGTGACAAAGGACTGGACTGTAATATAAATGGTGAAAAGAAAAATAT
Source organism: Probaryconus sp. ZL-2020 (assembly GCA_022817065.1). Taxonomy (NCBI): domain Eukaryota; kingdom Metazoa; phylum Arthropoda; class Insecta; order Hymenoptera; family Scelionidae; genus Probaryconus; species Probaryconus sp. ZL-2020. Next base: position 2,009 of record JABFQA010002820.1, read on the forward strand.
CAAATTATATCCCATTTGTTGTTGTGTCGATAGTGTGGCAAGAGCACCATTGCAAGGACTAAGACAGTTTAATGGCAAATTTGGGTGTAACTGGTGTTTACATCCAGGAAAATGGGATAAAGAAAGTTGGAGTCAAAAATATCCACGTCAAGCTGAGGAACCTGAAGCACGCACAGCTATACAAGCTTTAATTGATATACAAAACATCATGGAAGGCAAAAAGACTGTTGATGAATGTCATGGTTTCAAATATGAAAGTGCTTTAGTGAAATTAAGACATTTCGATATTGTATATGGCTTTGTGGTCGACTACATGCACAACAGTTTATTGGGTGTTGCTAAACAATTTTCAGTTTATTGGTTTAAACACAGACAAAAAGAATATTCAATAGGTTCTAAAGATATTCCAAAAGTTAATGAGGAAATTATGAAAATTAAATGTCACAGCCAGGTAGGAAGATTGTCTCGTTCGATACAATTCTGTAAGTATTGGAAAGCAAAAGAGTGGGAAAATTGGATCTTATACTACAGTATACCAATTTTATCCAAATTTTTAAATAGAAAATATGTTTTACATTGGCTAAAATTCGTACAAGCTCTTCATATTCTTTTGCAAGATACAATCACCATTTCAGAAATTAATCTTGCAAATGAATTGTTGTACGATTTTGTTTATGATACGGAAGAATTATATGGGATATCAGCTATGACTTTCAACGTCCACCTTTTGCTTCATTTGGCGGAGTCAGTTTTTAATTGGGGGCCTTTGTGGGCGCATAGCGGCTACCCATTCGAAAATATTAATGGTAAACTCCTTAAAACCATTCATGCTGCAAGTGGTGACGTTTTCCAAATACTAAGGCATATTCAATTTCAAAAAAGTGTTAATTTTATACTGCATAATAAAGATTTCAGTTTTTCTTCTTCGCATGTACGAATTTTTGTAGACGAAGTAGAAAAAAGGAAAACTAAAAGTACTTTCAGGAGCCAAATATGCAGATATATGGGAAAATCGTATTTTCCAAATATATCAGTTACGCTAAATTTAGAATTATCTTTTGATGATACATCAGAATATCGTAGAATAATAAAAGATAAGTGCGTTTACGCTTCATGTCAAAAAGATAATTTACGTTCTGACAATTCCTTTGCTCTTCTTAAAAATAAAAATGTTATTCAATGTCAACGTTTTCTAATTGATAAATGTAATAGAAAAGAATTAGCGATTGTAAAGATGGTTCTAACAGCAGATGTATTTGACTCATTTGAATACTTTAAAAAAGTTTTACATATAAGTACGGAAAATAGTGTTATTGAAATAAGCGAAATTTATAAACCTTGTATTTCAGTTAATGTTAACAATAAAAAGTACATTTATCCCGTTCCAAATACACATCATTTTTAGATTTAAATGTAAAGACAAAATAATTTAAATGTAGCAAATTTTATAATAAAAATTTATTTTTGCTCATAATTTACTTTGAAATGGTTTAATTTTAATATCTAGCTATAATTTGAAAACATTTAAGGAAGTCTGAAAAAGTCAGGAAATGTCTGAATAAGTGTTGAAATTGGGAATTCAGAGTTTTCCAGGCTATTTCAGACTTAAAAAAAAATTTATTTTTACAATGGTAAAATTACTAATTTAAAAGGTAAAAATCAAATCTTATAAAAAAAATATATTTTCATTGAGGCTTTATTTTTATTATTTTAATATACAATTTGTTATCAGTTTGTATATAAAAATAATATTATTTTTCAAGAATCTAAAAAATGTAATAACTTGCATTTAACCGTTTATAGTTGCTAAGACATGAATTGATACATTATAGTTGTGTGGGTAACCACGCGACTGAGACACAGTGGTATGCTAAGCCACACTTCTTGCATGATATTAAAAGAAAAAAACAATATTATTATTATATATGTAAAAAAAAATAACGTTGGAACCAACGTTGGAACCTACGGTGGGATTTGGCGGTAGATCCAATGTTGGTTCCAACGTTGGTTCCAACGATGAATCCAACGATGGATCCAACGTTCAAATTTTTCATAGGGTTCGCGTAATTAGACTTCGTTAAAGTTGCGGCTGCGTCTGCAGCTGCGTAAAATCTTGCCGCAACTTTCTAACGAAAGTCTTGATAAAAATCTAAAATGTGTTAAGATAGTAATCAAGAAATATTACTTTGAAGTTAGAACTTATAAAAAGTTAACATTCTATTGCATGACATTAGTAACAAGCATGCCATTTTACAATCGTATTTTATAAACAATTTTAAATTAATATTATGGACAAATAACTCTGCAAAATTGTTAAAATGTATTGAGACGTCCATTTTGCAGATTTTTGCAGAATGTAAGTCCATGAATTCTAATTTTTTAATTAAATTAAAATATTTAAACTTAAACTCTTGATAGCGTAAAATGACCTTCTATTTATCATTTTACAGACTGATCATCAAGATTATTGTGAAGTATGCCAACAAGGAGGTGAAATTATTTTGTGTGACACTTGTCCAAGAGCATACCATCTGGTTTGTTTGGAACCTGAACTGGAAGAAACTCCTGAAGGAAAATGGAGCTGTCCCCATTGCGAAGGAGAAGGTATAACAGGTATTTTAATTGAACCCCTTACCTGTTCCCTCCTTACACCCTTTTCAAAGTAAATTCACGCATTAATTACATTTAATAGAAATCACTGCCTGGATGGAAGGTATATTGTTCTTCATTTAAATTCAAGACAAATATATTCTGGAAATAATGACATTGGAAATTTGAAAGCATTAAAGTAAATTATAGTTATTTTTAAAATTGACGAATGAGTGCAGTTTTTAATTTAAAACCAATCAGTCATTTTGATCCATTTAATCCTTAAAGATAACTGGGGATACTTTATTAACTTAACATTTCTTATTTTCATATTATTTTATGATAAGTATAGTTAAGATGTTCATTAAGAATTTATTAATGATTTCTTAGGCGCAGTTGATGACGATGACGAACATATGGAATTCTGTCGTGTTTGCAAGGATGGCGGTGAATTGCTATGTTGTGATAGCTGTACAAGTGCTTATCACACTCACTGTTTAAATCCACCATTATCTGAAATCCCAGATGGTGACTGGAAATGTCCTAGATGTTCTTGCGCACCATTGAAGGGAAGAGGTAAAAATAACACTTTTTTTTTACAATAATTAATTTATAATAATGAATTGTCTTTTTTTACATTACTGTTAACAAATGATGTTTCATTATTGTTTAGTGGCTAAAATATTGACTTGGAGATGGAAGGTTTGCAATGATTCTCCAACTGAAGAACCATCGACAAGCAAAGCTGCTCCAAAATCACGTAAAGTTCGTGAATTCTTCGTCAAATGGGCAAGCATGTCGTACTGGCATTGTGATTGGATTACAGAACTACAGCTGGACGTCTTCCATCCGCTTATGTTCAGGAATTACTTCAGAAAATATGATATGGACGAGCCTCCGAAACTTGAAGAACCATTAGATGATGGTGACACTCGAGTTAAACGCCTGAAGGAACACGATCAAAGTAACAAATCAGAGTACAATTTAGAAGAACGTTTCTACAGATACGGTGTTAGGCCAGAGTGGTTAGTTGTGCACAGAGTAATCAATCACAGAGTAACTCGCGAAGGCAGAGCATCGTATTTGGTCAAATGGCGTGACTTAGGCTACGATCAAGCTACTTGGGAACGCGAATCCGAAGACATTCCAGGATTGAAACAAGCTATTGAATATTATTTGGATTTGAGAGCAGCTAATTGTTCAGATGGCAACTCCTCTCGTAAAGGCAAAAAAGGTAATTTACTATTGAAACAAAAAACTCGGAATGGTCTTTTATGTATTGTTTATTGATTGATTCGTTTATTTACTTAAAACATTTTGTAGGTAAAGGTAAAAAATCTAAAACTCGTGAGCTGATTGACGATGAAGAGAGAACACCAAAACGCTATACCCCTCCCCCAGATAAACCAACCACAGATCTTAAGAAAAAGTATGAGCGTCAACCAGATTACCTGGATCAGACTGGTATGCAACTTCACCATTATCAATTGGAGGTTAGTAATTCCTGACTCTTATTTTTTTTGTTAAATATTTATCTTAAAACTTTATTTTAAAATACAAAATAATTTCATATACAAATTTCAGGGACTTAACTGGTTGAGATATTCGTGGGGTCAAGGCATCGATACTATCTTGGCAGATGAAATGGGTCTAGGAAAAACTATTCAAACAATTACATTTTTGTACTCTCTGTACAAGGAAGGTCATTGCAAAGGACCTTTCCTTGTTTCAGTGCCCTTATCTACAATTATAAATTGGGAACGTGAATTTGAAACTTGGGCTCCTGATTTTTACTGCGTAACATATGTCGGTTAGTACTAAAAATATTTTTAATTTCAATCTATAAAAGTAATGTGCATTAAAAAATGTATTTAATTTGATTCCAGGTGACAAGGACAGTCGAATAGTTATTCGTGAGAATGAATTATCGTTTGAAGAGGGTGCGGTTAAAGGAAATCGTGCAACAAAAATACGATCTTCAAACATTAAATTCAATGTATTACTGACAAGTTACGAATTGATTTCAATTGATTCTGCATGTCTTGGCTCCATTGATTGGGCTGTCTTGGTCGTCGACGAAGCTCACAGACTTAAATCCAACCAATCGAAATTTTTCAGACTTCTGGCATCATATAATATTGCATACAAATTATTATTGACTGGTACACCTTTACAAAATAATTTAGAGGAACTGTTTCATTTACTCAACTTCCTTTGTCGTGACAAGTTCAATGATTTGGCTGCTTTTCAAAATGAATTTGCTGATATTTCAAAAGAGGAACAAGTTAAAAAGTTACATGAAATGCTTGGGCCCCATATGCTGCGCAGATTGAAAGCCGATGTCTTAAAGGTACACATTTCTTTATATTGAATACTCAAGTTTTAGATGATTCTGCAATATTTTTATTTTATATTAAACATATTTTATTTAATTTTTAGAACATGCCAAGTAAATCAGAGTTTATTGTTCGAGTTGAATTATCACCCATGCAAAAGAAATATTATAAATACATTTTAACGCGTAACTTCGAAGCTTTAAATCCCAAAGGAGGTGGTCAACAAGTTTCTTTGTTAAATATCATGATGGATTTGAAGAAATGTTGTAATCACCCTTACCTGTTCCCGGCTGCTTCCCAAGAAGCTCCCACTGGCCCCAATGGTAATTACGAAACATCTGCTTTAATTAAAGCAGCTGGTAAATTAGTATTACTAAGTAAAATGCTCAAGAAATTGCGTGACAATGGGCACAGAGTTTTAATATTTTCACAAATGACAAAAATGCTGGATATATTGGAGGATTATTTGGAAGGAGAGGGCTACAAATATGAAAGAATCGATGGAAACATTACCGGAGGTCAGAGACAAGAAGCCATCGACAGATTTAACGCACCTGGTTAGTAATCTTTGAAAATATATTTTATATATCATTTCAATTTTATTTTCTTTATGAACAAAAAGTACCAATTTACTAATTATACGTATAAAATTACAGGTGCACAACAATTTGTGTTCTTGTTATCAACTCGAGCTGGAGGTTTGGGCATAAATTTGGCAACAGCAGATACAGTTATCATCTATGACTCTGATTGGAATCCTCACAACGATATTCAGGCATTCAGCAGAGCTCACAGGATTGGACAAGCCAACAAAGTAATGATTTATCGATTCGTAACTCGTAACTCCGTAGAAGAGAGAGTAACGCAAGTGGCTAAACGAAAAATGATGTTGACTCACTTGGTCGTTCGACCTGGTATGGGCGGAAAAGGAGCGAATTTCAGTAAACAGGAGTTAGACGACATCTTGCGTTTTGGTACCGAAGAACTGTTTAAAGAAGAAGAAGGAAAAGAAGACGAAGCCATTCATTATGATGACAAAGCTATCGACGAATTGCTGGATCGAAGCAAAGAAGGAATCGAACAGAAAGAGAATTGGGCCAATGAGTACCTAAGTTCCTTCAAGGTCGCCTCTTATGTAACAAAGGAAGGTGAAACTGAAGAAGAAGCTGACACTGAAATCATCAAACAGGAAGCCGAGAACACTGATCCTGCATACTGGATCAAACTCCTGAGACATCATTACGAACAGCAACAAGAAGATATTGCTCGTACTTTAGGAAAAGGAAAACGTGTGCGCAAACAAGTTAACTATAACGACGGTGGCGTAACAGGTGATCAAGGCGCTCGCGATGACCAGCCCTGGCAAGAGAATCTATCGGATTACAACAGCGATTTCAGTGCTCCTAGCGACGATGACAAAGAAGATGACGACTTTGATGAGAAAGGAGACACCGATCTTTTGTCGCGGCGTAGTAGACGGCGCCTGGAGAGACGCGACGAGAAAGACAGACCTCTTCCACCTCTCCTGGCGCGCGTCAATGGTAATATTGAAGTCTTGGGATTCAATGCCCGACAACGAAAGGCTTTCCTCAACGCCATCATGCGTTACGGAATGCCTCCACAGGACGCTTTCAATTCCCAATGGCTTGTACGCGACCTCCGAGGGAAATCAGAGAAGAATTTCAAAGCCTACGTTTCTTTGTTCATGCGTCATTTGTGCGAACCTGGTGCTGATAATGCAGAGACTTTTGCTGATGGAGTACCTCGCGAGGGACTTAGTAGACAACACGTTCTCACGAGAATAGGAGTTATGTCTCTGATTAGAAAGAAGGTTCAAGAGTTTGAGCATATCAATGGGTATTATTCGATGCCAGAAATGATACGTAAACCAGTTGAGCCTGTGAAACCAACAGAAACTGAGAACGGTACAACGGCTGCTGCTGCGGCTGCTACAGCAGCGTCCACTGGCGTGCCAACCACCACAACAGCGAACACTACCATTACGCCTATACCAGCTAATTTACCAAGTCCTAATGTGAGTAACGCTGCGTCCAGTTCGGCATCGAGCAGCACTAACAATACAACAGATAATAATGGAAAACTGACGAATAAAGATAATGATAATGCGGATAATCCGGTAAAAGATGAAATAAAAGACAAAGAAGCGACAACTGATGTTTCAAAAGACGATCAAAAGCCTTCAGAGGAGAGCAGCAATAACACTGAGAAAGATAAAGAGAAGGAAAAAGACACTGCTGAAAATTCTGGTGAAAATTCTGATGTCGCTTCTGCAGATAAAGATAAAGAAAAGATGGACACGAGCTCACCACAGAAAGAGTCTGCTGGTTCTACTTCTCCAGCGAAGAGTAGTGATGTTAAGGTAGAAGGTGAGACTAAAGAAACGGAGGAAGACGTTGTCATTGTTAAAGACGACGAAGAGGATCCGGAAAATAAGAAAGAAGGGAATAAGGATGGCAAGGAAAAAGAAACAAAGGAAACAAAAGACGCTGAATCAGATGTCAAGCCCAAACGAAAATTCATGTTCAACATCGCTGATGGAGGGTTCACTGAGTTGCACACTTTATGGCTCAACGAAGAAAAAGCTGCAGTTCCAGGTCGTGAGTACGAGATATGGCATCGACGACACGATTACTGGCTCTTGGCTGGCATTGTCACACATGGATACGGTCGTTGGCAGGACATTCAGAATGATATTAGGTAATTATTATAAAAATTATTATTATTTTTTTTTTTTATTGTTACTTTTATATATCAATTAATAATAAGAAGGAAGTATGTAAGCTGTATGTAAATTTTAATAGACTGCTGTAGCAATTGTATTGATTTTTAAGTATTTTCAGATTCGCAATAATTAATGAACCTTTTAAAATGGATGTTGGTAAAGGCAATTTTTTGGAAATAAAAAATAAATTTTTGGCACGACGATTTAAACTTCTTGAACAAGCTCTTGTTATTGAGGAGCAGTTAAGAAGAGCGGCATATTTGAATCTCACTCAGGATCCAAATCATCCTGCGATGAGCTTAAATGCACGTTTCGCGGAGGTGGAATGTCTTGCTGAATCACATCAACATTTAAGCAAAGAGAGTCTGGCTGGAAACAAACCTGCTAATGCTGTGCTTCACAAGGTAAACATTTGTTTTTTTTTTTTCTAATTATTTATACATTTTACATGGTTTTTAATAAAAATAATATTAAAAAATATTTTGTTGTTAATGTTTCAGGTCTTAAATCAGTTGGAGGAGCTTCTGTCTGACATGAAATCAGACGTAAGTAGACTGCCGGCAACTTTAGCGCGTATCCCACCGGTAGCTCAACGATTACAAATGTCCGAACGCTCAATTCTCAGTCGATTGGCTGCTACTGCTCCTGGTGGTACAAGCAGTCAGGCGAGTCAAGCTGCACTTCTCGCGCAGCAATTTCCATCTGGTTTTGCAGCTGGTCAACTGCCAGCTACTTTCGCTGGCGCTGCCAACTTTGGTAACTTCAGGCCACAATATTCTGTGCCAGGTCAGCCGCCGCAAGGTTTCACTGGCTCGTAATATATACCTGTCAGCCAAACATACACAAAATAACCACATCATACACGAACCGACAAAATAATTTTTCCGTGACAATCTTATCAATGGAAAAGTACTTTGTTCGATGAGAAAAGCATTTCCTTTAAACGTTGGTTGGTGCGTTTTA
>JABFQA010002821.1:0-10639 GCA_022817065.1 Probaryconus sp. ZL-2020
CTGTTTTTTTTTTTTTTTTTTTTTTATACTGTTGGTGTATCAATTTTTTCAGAATTTAATTTCAAAAACGATTCGTTTAGTTAATATCTGTCGATGAAACATGTATTTGTTTAGAAATATTTAGATATGACAAATATATTGATACAAAAATTTTTTTTTTCTTTTTCCAGAATTCAGAAAGCCGCAGATCCAAATTACATCGCGTTTAAGGTCTCACTGACTAAAACCACTGTATCTCCATCAACCGCAAAACGCGTCGTCGCATTAACGTGTCATGCAATTTTCGTGGAGCCGAAAAAACCAACAATATTAACAAATTTCGTCTTTAATTGAGCAAATCGTTATTCGAGCGGTACGCTAATTGTCTAGCCCAGGAAAGCAGACGTCGAAAAAACGAATTAAGGTGTACGGAGAAGGACACTGAATCAACGAAAATCATTCCTCATATGTAATTTACTCGAGGCCTTCCTTTTTTCCGCGCGTCGAAAAAAGACGCGCTCATTCGATCGAAAGTTCGTGCCGCTGGGATTCCGGCGGCCGTCGTTAGCACGCGAAAAAAGGCTCCTTTTCAAACCCTAAGTCCCTCCTCCTTCACGATACGTCTTTCTCTCTTCCCTGAGTTAAGGGACTTAGCAATAGACGATACGATCTGGGACCAAGAGAAACAAAGCTTCGCTAGGATTACCACGGCAAACTTCAGGCCCACAGCATTGCCGAGTTCGGGTAAGTCCCAGAAAAAGTAATTTATTATATAAGCTCCATTGAGAAGTTAATTGAACAAAATAAAGAGTTGAAACTACTTTTCTTATACAACTACAATATTTAACATCATTGAAAAAATAGTTTTGTTAAAAGAAAAAAAGTTGTACACCGAAAAAAAATCGTAGTAGCATCAACTGATGTAGTTGACTCAACTGCGCCATGATTAATTCAACTTAATTTTTGGTTAACACAACTAAATTTTTAATTACAACAGCTACAAAATCAATTTTTTTTTCAATGTACAAATTATTAATTTGAACTATTTATTTGAGTAACCGGAGAGAAACAAAGATAAAACAGAAGCGCGAGGAAGAATAATTAAGAGGAAGGTGAAAATTGAGGTAGTGGTGACTCGCACCTAGCAACATGATTGCAACAAATAGTTGCAGCGGCGTTTACTCCATGCTCATTAACTGAAGGTTCCGCTACAAGGCGGCTGGCAGACTAGAGCTAGACGGCTCTAGACCGGTCCGAGGTGAAAAATGACGATCGGCTTAGTCGGACAGTGGGTTAGTATGCACCGTGGGGCAACCTGCGGCTGCGTCGTCATTCCTATCTCCCGGCTCGTGATGATCTCGCGCTCTTGTCATACACGCACGCGCGTTCTTAAACGCACTCACGGGAATGACGAGGCCGATGGCACGCGATTTCGAGGAGAACCTCTTTCACCTACCTTTTTCTCTATTTCTTCATTTGGATGCGGGCCCGGTGTCGTTGCTACGCTCTCATCTCTGTCTTTATTTTTGTTTCCTCGTGAATCGCCAAGGATTCGCATTAAGGGCCTACAGCGGAACAACTAGCAAATAAAAAGGGTTCGCTAGTTCGCAAATGAAAAATCGAGTAAAATTATTTCGATGGAGTAAAAGTTCTTTCATCGTGAAATAACAATTACACCTTTGTAATTAACTCAGTAATGTTTCGTGAGAACGAAAATATTGCGATGCACCACATCTGTTGACGTGCCACAGGTGCGATAAATGCAATAAATACAATGTGCATCTTAATTAACGCACTTAAAACTTCAAGGACTCATCTCGGTTGACGAGGCACAATTCTAAATCGAGAATCGTGCATGTCGCAATTTAAAGAATAATTTCACGAAATAATTTTACATGGGTGGCAGGTGACCGAATCGAGTTGCCTTTCTGATGACTGATTTCAGACAATCCATCTACGAGACCATACGATCAAATTCCTCGACGTTAGAATTCAAAATGCGCGTTGAGTTAGTGGCCTTGTGCTCAAAGTCGCGTATTAACCAGTTCATGCTACATATCAGTATCTATTAGTATCAGCGTTCTTCATTTTTATAATGGTCCTGTTATTTTGTATTAAAATTCAATATTAATAACACGAAGTTGGTTTAAACCATAGGTTGTGTAAGGGTTTAAAACATGAAAGTAACGGTTCCTTACAGCTGTGTACAGCTGCTGGAATGATCTGAAGAAGGGGATAATTTTCCGTTCAATATGTGATAGCATTTTATGATAATGTAACATCGGAAACAAATGACGTAATGATTGATGAAATTTCGATGGAAAGAAAAGCCAATATACCGACTCAAAATACTGACTCCAGCTAGGAAGGAACTTACTATCCTCCGAGCCTATTTCCAAAACCGTGCGTAAACTGAAATATGATAAACAATAATTTAATTGCCGATTAAAAAATTCAAGGCGACTCGACGCGTAAGACGACATCATTAATCAGAATCGAACAACGGCAATTAACGACCAGCTAACACCTGTTGAGTAACTGTTATCAGCTCCAGATAGCTCGATTAACTGGAACATTTATCAATGAGCTGATAATCTTCGTAATTATTTTAACAATTTTAATTAATGCATGTATAATTACCGTTACGCATTGTAACGACATTGCACCTGTCCTTAAGATCACAAACGTATTCCAAGAAGGAGAAAAAAGTTACTTAAATGGTTCGGTAACAAATAAGTTTTTTTTTTACGAGGGGTAGGATTTGAACTAACTCCCCAGTACATCTGCATGTCAGGAAGTTTCCTGAGACTTTCCCAACTCGGTTACAAAATACTTAATTTTCCAAATGGTCCACGCCTTCCAAACCATCATCATCTACACCATCTTCCAGATCATTCCTCAGTACAGACGTATCATTAATAAGAAAAAAAAAGAAGAAGGGAAACAATCGTTTATAATTCACCGAGTGACCATGCGGGACTCGAACATTCAATAAGTCAGTTACGGGATAGCAATAAAAGCGAGGATGTCACCATCTCAAGTCAACACGAAGATTTCTCGTCTTGGGAATGATGTGGGTACTGAGATGTGGGCACTCCGGACATTTTCGTACTACGTAGAGCATCGTCTCTCCCTTTGGTCGGTGCGGCAGGTGCTCGTCCTTTGGACTCTCTTATGGCCTTTCTCACGGCAGCCTCGTCGTCGACGTACCTTAATGGCCAAAACACGATCCAAAGAAAAATCCACATCTGCGTTTTCCGTCTCTCTTGGTCTTATCCGGGCGCATCTCTATTTCATTCGCTTCGAGGCGGCGCACGAGCGAGCCACGTACGAATCCGAGACAGAGAGGGAATTATGTGGCCGCACACGTGCGATGGAATAAGAGCGAGACGAGCCACGCGCCAACCATCCCCACTAACTCGTGTCTCGTTCCTTCACCTTGCATCTTAAACCACGGCATCCGATGGGAGTCACGCGCTACTCGAGGTCAGTATCGAAATCGCGAGGCATTAAAGAATTTTGAAAGTTTGATATGTATTTCGCAAAATTAACGATAGTCCGAAATATTTAGAAACATTGAGAAATTATAAACAGTATTTTGTTTTAGATTTATACAATTTTTAATGCAACCTGTTTAATGACGAAGAATATGTCAACGAGATGATTCTTCCCAGAACGTTCTTCGAAATGTTTTGCCTCTTGAACTTAATCATTTAATTGAGTAATTACTTCCTAGTCTCAACACCATTATATGAGACAACATTCACTTGCTACGACGGACCTTTTTTTCAGATTTTAAATGGTGCATCTTGTTCTTTAGATATATATTCTAGAAACATTACAAGAGCCAGTATTCAAAATGTTCAGTAGATTCTAAAATTTGAGTGTTCAAAATGTCTTTTAAAGTACTGCCGTATATACATAAAAGTTCTTCCCCACATAACTTATAGTGTCACGTTCTGTGACTGTGGTGCACATGTTTTTCGTCAGGATAAAATCTTCCTGTTGGTATTCGTAGAAAAAAGCGTAAAAAAAACATCGACAATTCCTGAGACTATCTATTATTTTAAGATACTACTATTACTTAATAAGAGCCCTCTTAAACAACACATAAAATCTCTAAAACAATGGAGTTAGAATCCGTGAACACTGTTTCTGTAGCTTCTGGTTCGCACCAGCCCCAAAGTTTATGAGCTTAAACAGAAAGCATGTTTATTTTCTGAAATTTATAAGCAACCATAAGGATGCCAGATTTTCTTTTACGCTTTTACCGACACGTACTTTTGATACCTGAACAACACCTAACTGTCTTAAATTAAATGTTTCCTATGCATATTTTTCCTTTATCACTATCATTAATACATAAAGTCACAAATACAACTTGATGCTGAAAATTAGAAACATTACTGCGACCTGCCAAAATCGTGGTCGACAGAACACGTACACCACCTGCAGGGGGCAGGTGGTTGATTATATCCCGGGGACGGATTTTGTAACCCCGGTCGTCGAGCTAGAAGAAACGGACGCGAGCACCCTTTTATCATCCTCTAGTGGGTAGATAATTCCGCATACCCTTCCTTTGCAGCACCCTTTCTCATTTCACTGGTTCCTTTCAGCGAGCACCATTTAGAAACGAGCAAAGTAATTAAGGCTCGTGTCTATGCTTAGATTAATCAACAACTTCCGCACGTAACCGACCCCCAAGCAGAAAAAATCATTACCATACCATGGGTTTCGGCATGAACGAACGAATGAATTTTAATGACTGTCATGAAAGGTATTTTTTTACGTGGGAGAATGGTACGGTAAAGTCAGTTATGGAAAGATAACGATTTATTCGAAAAGTCAGAGGAGAACAACGGGGTAGAATAATTGTCTTTTATCACTATCATTAACTCTTGGACAAAAGGAACATTGGCATATTCAGAAATTGCAATTGTTTAGCGGTTATCATTCCAGGCAAATTTTTTTTTTATATATACAAAAATCATCAGATATTTAACAGTAACCTTTTCAAAGTTACGTTTCAACTCTTCGATTCTCATTTTGTCAATAGAATGACCCTTCTGTAAGGTCCAATTATCTTTCGTCCAATAACCATTCAAGAATTACAACCTTCAAAAACTACGCTATACCATTCACTTAATTCAAACACATCGCTAAAAAGAAATATGTTAAATCATTTTCCATTAGCAATGACTCGGTGGAATGAAATTGAGCATCCATTAAATTTCCTCCCGTTCGAAACATAATAGTAATTTGAGAGCCCATTGTTCCCCGAAGATATATTCAAGGCCATCGTAATTTCAGCTTGCATTATGACGATGAAATGTTTATAAAGCTACGAGGCAAAGCACCGAAGTAGAATCGCTGAAAGGGGTACTGCTTAAACTGTCCAAAGAGGGTGGCCAGGTGCGTTTAGCCACACTCTATTCTCGATCATAGTCACGTATGTGACTGTCGCACGAGGACCAGAAAAAAAAAAAAAAAAAGAAAGAGAGAAAAAAGAACAAGAGAAATTTTCATTGCAGTGAAGATCTATCTCTAAAATTCATATTTCGACGACGATGCGTTACGTAATAAGAGGAAGCGGACAAAAAAAATGGATTTCACAATTGACAAAATCGAGGCGTATGATTTTCGTGCAAAGGTAGCGAAGAGTGCAGCTGTTCCCGCAATTGTCATCGTCTTCAATCGAACGGCAACCCTTTTTCTGCATTTCCGTACGAAAGTACCGAAAATGCGAGATCATCGTCCAGGTCACAAAAACTTATACACCCGGACAAATGCGTGTGTATATGCATGCGCTGCAGGTATCTATTTAAATAAGACGTCGAGACGAGTGTCTGTCCGAGGCAGCTGCGTCATCTCCATATATTTTTCCAATTTTTCCGGCGATTACCATAAGGCACAGATGCGTCTGGCACGCGCTCAGCCTTTTGGATTGGCCTTTCCCTCTGACTGTCCTTTTTCTCGTTACATTGAAAATGGAAGCCGCGAAAGGGTCAAAAATCCCGTTCGAGGATGATTTGATTATTACTGAGATCGGAAGTCGAGCGAGACAGAAAATTTAAAGAATAGCGGGGGTTCGCGTTGACGTGTGGAGACGCATGCGTTGTTGTTCGCGTGCCAAGTCGTTTTTCATCCAGACACCTCTGGCGTGAATGACAGCCGGATGTGAAATACGAGTTGAGGTACCATTGTGGAGGTGGCGAAATTTCGGATGATATTGAGTTGGGTTCATGATTATGTTTCATTGATAATGTGGTTTCATTGTGGTAGAAGAATTGAGATTCAAAAGGGCCTTAATTAAACGTCGACGAGATATCGGTTTCATTAAAATTTAAGCATTGTGATTGTCGAACAAATTCCTTAACAGTTGTCAACGAAAATTATTTATACAAATCCAGACAATTTTTGTCATATCTTTAGAAATGACATTTTCATGGAATTACGTTGTGAGTATTTTGTAGAATTGGGAAGGAAAAGCATAATGTTTCCACCCTGTTAATAAGTATGTCAGTTGAGTCATAAAAAAAAATTTTTCCTGTGTCATCGGACAGAAAAATTGAATAACTGTTAATATTAGTCTCACCCTTATGGAATGTTTCAAGTCATTTGTCAAATAAACTCTTGACGCAAAAATTCTCTTGTCACAAGTCTGTCCAACAATCGTGCATTAAACAGTAACCGACAAACTCGTTCCATATAAACATTTATCCCCTTCGCGTCGAGTCACTTTTACAAATAAAACTTTTGTTAATTATTATTTGTTCGCTGTCAAATAAAATTACTCGATACATTTTCATCGATAAAAGACCCTGCAATAATTTTGCGCCTAATCCTAAATATTGCGTGAAAGGTATTTCGTTTTATTTTGAATTATAGATAATAATACCACCCTTGGACTATGTCCGACATCATAAAACTGTAAACCGCAACTCGGTTTCACCCTCACAATATAGGAATGAATGCTTCACGTCCTGGATCATAAAATGTTTTAAATACTGCTTCACATAACGTCCGCCCATGGTCTTCGTTTCTTCCTCCGACACACATTTTTTATTCTGCAGCTTCTTCGTTTATTTCTCCTTTTGTTTGATCTTCTTTTTCTTTTTAGAACAGACCTTATAATGCTTTTGCAACCGATGACACATGGTGCACTATATGTTTCAGTTTCCATCTTTGAAGGTCTTTTCGTCGATAATTTGACCCCATATTGAAAACAGTTCCACGTTTCAACATCATCTGAGTCATGCAAAAAGTATTATTTCACAGACGCGACAAAATTGGTTTGCTTTATAAAGTTAATAATAAACAAAATTAAAAAAAAAAGGAAAAAAGATTAAATGAATTAGAAGAGAATTTTTCATCTCTTTATTAGTCTTATATATTGAATTACAACGTAAAACAGGTAGCCAGTAAAAAGCGATCGACAACAATTGTTTTTTGGGATCTTCAGGTAACTGATACTTGAGGTAAAAAGCAGAACAGTAGCAACGAGTATATTAGGGTTCCCAAAACCACGTAAAACAACCCATTACCTCACATTGTCATCAAATTCTGATACAACCCAATAATTTTTTCTTTAAGTTTTAGTCGTTTAAATTTCAATATCAAATGATTTTTTTTTTCTTATTATTATTTTCCATTCAAGATATTGTAAATATCAAATTTACAATTCCAAAGCAGAATGTCTGAAAATAGTCTTACGCAAATATAAAAGCCACGTTCGTTCACCTACGTAGTAATTTTTGTAGCATTGTTTGACAGAAAACCCCTCGCTGCTTTCGGCGGCAATTTGTCAAGGAACTTTCTCTTTGGGTGTAGCGATTCAAATGTACTGTAATCTCTCGAAAAAGCCGCTCACAATCCTTAGATTAAACTACTGCAGCAGCAACAACAACAAAGGGCGGCATCACCCACACGTACCATATGGTACGGTCCCGGCATTCGGTGCTAACGGCTCCACCACGTGACACGCGGGGGTCTTTCATGCGCATAAACTGCAATCACTAGGAAACGCCTAATTATGCCCGGGAAATTATAGCCGAGCTCGTTCGTTCGTTCATTCCCTGCTACCCTCGATTTTTGTGCCCTTAAACTTGGAGCGAGCTCAGGAAACCTCTAATTATCAAGCTGGTGGGAAGGCGCGCGTTTGATTGCATCAATTTTTCAAGAAACGTAAACACCGAATCGCTCGTGTTGCTCTTTTTCACACGCTCCTTCGTGTCAGGAACCGACAATTATATTTTTCAAATGAAGATTTTGGAATATTGCCAATTGACAAATTGCGTAACTGTACTTTGGGGATTCATTAAAAAGGTGGCAGTAATGAATCCACTGTTGACAAGGAGGAAATTATACATTCCCCATCGTGTATGATTATTCGATGCAAAAGAATTTGATGAATTATTTTGCCGCCAGATCAGCGAGTGGAATATTAATTTAGTTGTAAATAACGTTCCAAAATAAGACGTTCGAGAATCAAAGAATCATTAGTTATTTTGGCGACATTCGAATAGGAATTATAACGTTCGAATTTCAGCATGGTAATTCTCACGACTGTTCCTGGAAATAAATCAATATCAGAAGTCTACCATAAAGCTTGATTAAACATTAATCATAATGTGGTGTATAACGAATTCAGGAACAATAAGAGTCACAGCACTATTTCCTAAAATTCACACGAAACTCATCTGAAACGATCGAAACGACACGATTAAACTGTCAGAAAAATTTGTTTCAAAAGGACAAATTTTATTTTTTTTTTCTGTTATGTTTGTGAAAAAATGTCGTTCTCAGGATCTAGCATTTTATTCGAATCCCTTTTTATAATTAGCTTATTATGTTTTTCGTTGTCACGATATCGCCTACAAAGTTTTATCAGCCCCATTTATGGGGGTCTACGTAAATAAATACACAAGCCGGTATCTATCAGAATAACCTTATCTTTCCATCTTTGTTTTCACGTGTGTGCTAGTACGTGCCACGCGAACTTCATTCCCAAGCCGTGGGAATGATAGTACACGATATCGCACAACGTACCGTTGCTTAACCGTCGAAAAGTAATGGCGTTTCCATAATAGGCAATAGGCTTCAATCGTCCCGAACGAACTTGTAATAGCCGTGCTCGTTCGACCGTGCAGGGACTATTCTCCCACTTTCTGACTCACTCTCTTCGTCTTCATCTTCGATTCGTCACCTTCACCTTCAAACGATACTTTTAACCCTCGAGAATGTTCGTTAGATCTTTTCACTAGGACCCTCTGCGAGGGTCTGACGTTGTTTAACTTGAAAGATTACATCAAACAGTTTCTGCAATTAAGGGACCATTAATTTCACAAGGGTTTTTTTACGAACAATATTTTTTTAATCGTTATAAACAATATTTAAACTGTTTCTTTATAGATTTGAACCAGTTAATTTTTAAGTTCAGTTAGGTATTCGATATCGAACTTTTTCTGAGCTTGCAACGGAAGGTGTAGGTTCGATATGTTCAACTGACATTTGGATTTATAGTGACAGAGATTGTGAATGAATTGAACATCTTGGTCCAAGAGGTGGACAGCTTTCGTAGATTCGATAGGTAGAATTTATGGGAAAAGGTCTTTTTGTACTTTCACCTTTAGGGGAAGTGGAGGTGAATGCTATTACAACAAGCTGAATAATGTTAAAAAAAAAATACCACAAAAATGTCTAACTTATGCTTCTGATTGTGTTTTTGGAATTGGAAAACTCTTGATTCAAATTGAAACGGTAAATTGAGACTAACAATATTATCGAATTATCCAAATTAATCAATGGCACCTTTTAATCCCTTATCTTCAGTTTCATCCTGAAATCCTATAAGACAACAGTTGGTACAAAGCCCTCTAAAATCGAATTACAAATAAAATCCGTCCAACCTTGAACAGTTTTTAGAGTGTATATAGCTGCGCGGCTAATCCTCTTTCTGTCTAGCTGAGTTGTCTGAAAATTTCAGGCGCCGAGGCATTTTTGAAACAATGAGCTTGAAAAATTTGGCGTCGAATAGCACAGATGAGAGCTCCGCTTCGACATTCGGTGTTTTGGCACCGTGGACCATATGGTGGTCCACCGAGAGGTGGCCATACGGCGAGTAGACTCGAATCTCGCGAACTCGATACCAAGAGGATCGGCCCACAGAATGTTCCTCGAGGCGCGTGGAAGCCAAACATTATTTTCGCGAGTAGCATTTTCTCACTGCGAACGATACTTATTCACGTATCGCATTACACAGTCGCCGCAAAAATGTTACATTACTACATGAAGAAAATTATAATTCCCAGGTTACTTTCCACGTGAAACGCGTGGAATTTAAATTTTTTTCCCGACGATTCAGAATTACCATTATTTTCATCTTTTACGTATATCATTACGAGCAATACACACAGTAAATAGTCCATTATAAATTCACATTCAATCATAATAATTTCACTATGAAACAACATTTAAACAAATAATAGAAATAAAAGATATTTTCACAGAAATCGATATATATATCTTTCGATAACGATCTTTATGAATACAAAATGTAGTCTTTTATAATTGCAGCAGCTGGAGAAAAAATGAATGCCATCTGTTTTTTTTTCTTTTTTTTTTTTTTTTTTTTTTTAAAAAGTGCATCAAGACCTTTGTT
>JABFQA010002822.1:0-10638 GCA_022817065.1 Probaryconus sp. ZL-2020
TTAGGAATAGAATATGAAATAAAATATACTCATGACTATCACCATTAATATAAGATATGACAACTGTTTAATATAACATCCCATAGGTGTTTCCAATTGCATGGGCATTGATGGACAATAAGTATAAGTCTAGTTATGTAAAGATATTGGAAACTATTTCCCAAGACGTTCCTGAATTGCAACCTACGATAATTATGGGAGACTACGAACAGGCCTTGCGTAGTGCTGCTGCCATTGCATTTCCAAATGCATCATTTCATGGTTGCAATAGCCACTTTATTAAGGCAAGCAGTGATAATTTTGATAATTCATATATTTATATTATAAAATATTACTTTATTTTAATGGCACGTCATATTATTTTCTGTTGCAGGCTATATATCAACGTTTTAGTATTATTATAAAAAAGCGTAAAATTCTTATGGAAAAAATTGAAATGAGACAAATTAGAGATAAACTTATTGCCTTATCATATTTACCAGGAAATGTTATTCGTCGCGCATTTGAATTGATTAAATCAAATGCTAGCGCAAATGCGAAAAAAATATTAAAGAAAACATTTAAATATTTTAATGACTATTGGATGAAGAGAGTAAAACCACAAGTATTTAGTGTTTATGGAATGTTTAGACGAACAACAAATAACGTGGAAAGTCATAATGCACTTTTATTTTATAAAATGAAAGTACATCCAAATGCATGGGAATTTTTAGGTAAAAATTCAGCAATTTTTATAAATAATACGCATGCTACTGTAATTCTTTAATTAGTGCCATTGATGTACGATCATGTATGTACTGTTATTTCTTAGGATTGTTGGTAAATGTTCTGAGTAGCAGTCACGCTGATATGGTCAGTGTTAGTTTTGGCAAAAAAGTCACTCGGGCGAAGAAATTTAAATATTTAATTAGAGCTGACCTGCTGCAATTACTGTGGGACGATTATAATCGAGGATTACCTTTAAATAATTTTTTAGTTAGAGGATCACAATTGCTCCAAGAAGTCTTCCAAGTATTACGATCTGAAAGACGCATATAAAAAAGGGTTAATTTTGAAAGACAGATTGTAAAAAAAATAAATAAAATGAAATATAAATGATTTTTAAAATTGTTAAATTATTTTAATTACTACAATATTGATTTTACGAAATAAGCTATGTAAAGGAAAATATTTAATACTTATCTTAATCAATGAAATCATAGTTTAATATCATCATTTTGTAAGAACTTTTCATAAGATAAAACTAGTTTATAATATATATAAAACAGTTTAAAAAATCTAAATAAACAATTATAACATTTTCAATTAAATATCATTACATTATTTTCTGTACACAAGAAAAAATTAATTTTTAAAATAGAATAACAGTCTGGATTTCTGTTTCTACAATCTATTTTAGACAGAAAAGCCTGGACAAATAAAAATTATAATTTATAATATATTTTAAGATTAACTTACCTAAAGAGAATGAAAAAATCTTTTTAAACTGTCGTCACTTAGTTCATGATAAAAAAATAAAAAAAAGGAAGAATTTGAAAATAAATTCATTTAAAAAAACGCAAATTGCGTTCCAAAAACAACATACTGTCTGCTACAAAAAAGCTTATACATATAATACAGATTGTGACACCTATACAATTTTTAAAAAAACAATGAATATTTTCCATCCTTTTTACGTTAGGCTGCTGCTTTCTGATTGGTTGATATAACTTTTGCGTTTTAAATCGTTTGCATTTTACTGCTTCTTTGAGTGTTTGAATTAAAGGCACAGTATTTTTCGATAAAGATCGAAGAAACATTTAAACAAATTCCACTATATATACCTTGATCGGTATAAAGTAATAATTTGTACACAACTTAATGGTACTTCTTTTATAATAATAAATAATAATTTTATAAGTGGAGATTGTTATGAACATTACAGATGCTGATTGAAAAGTAATTTTATTCGCTCATCATTTAATAATTTGTTATATTTTGTTATCAAATTGCATTCGTTATTCATGTTTTTAATATGGTTAAACTTCTACTGCAAATTGTATTAACAATTTTTTATAGAATTTAAATATGATAATACAGCACACTGATAAATGTTTGTAATACAATAATTTATCATAGTACGTTAATATCACATTATAATAATGTAACTTTTTATCTTATTATAATTTTTTTTGTATAAAACAAATTGTACACAATGTTATAAAATATAAATTATAACATACTATTTATTAAGTAGTGTATGCAATGAATTGTTAAATATAATTTCACTTTTTATTAAATCAATTGAGCATTATATTATGTTTCCCCAATAAAAATTTACTTTTTAAAATTATTATTTACATACTAAAATACTTTCAATATTTTATGTTATAATAACTGAATAATCATACTGAATAATAATAATTTTTATTTTATCTCATTCAATCATTTGTAACCATTATCAGTTCTCGTGTAAAATTTTGTATATTTCATGTTTTTAAATCTTATGTATTTCGTGCAACATGCGTTGATTTTTTTATAATGTGGTTCATAAAGAGATATATTTTATCTATTTTTAAACTGAATTGTTTTTAGTTCAATTCAGTTTCCTCAGATTTGCTTCACCCCTAAGAAATTTATTTTCTATTTTCTGAAACAAAATTTAAGTTATCTTATCTCGTGGATCTCGTCCACTTTGTAGAGCAAAATTTTCTCCGTGTTCCTGTATGTTTAAATCTTTCCGCCTGTTGTTAACAACAGCGCTGTGCGTGTTTTATTATAAATATTTTCTAACACAGACAAGGACAGACAACCACGTGATTCTGGAACTCTCGTTTCGTTGAATCCCGAAAGATGCCCGATACGGCCCGGGCGGTGCTGCTATCCTATCGATTTAACATAGCGGTCCCTGGTTATCGACCGCAATTAGAAATCATGTATTTATTTTAGTTACTGTGACAGGTTCTCATAACCTGTCACATTAAAAAACGTTACATCATCCCCCCTGAATGATGGGACTTTGGATAGTGAAAAGGACTGTCATTCAATAAAAGACTGGCTATATTGGTTGTTTGTTGGTCCTTTACTAGGGCTTCACTCTGTTACATTTGCTGCTTCTTCAATTTCTGCCTTGATTCTTTGGCGCAGGACATTTGTCCTTGCTGGACTAAAAATCATGGGTAGGCCCAATGTTAGTCTGCGAGCGTATTCGCACGTAAAGACGCCGCAGTCAAATGAGTTGATTTGGCGGGGTACTCCCATCGCGTTCCTCAGCGTCCAGTGCTCCATCTTCGGGATTTCATCACCCTTTGACAACGCTTCTGACTGGAGGTAGCTCATTACCTCATCCATCACCCTGGTCCCGTCCTGATCCATACTGTCATAGTATGTGATGGTGCTCTCTACATTGTGGATTTGGACTAGTGCCCAGTGGTTGTGATTTCGATGAATGGGCAGGAGTATTAGATGGAATTCCGCCAGGTGAGCTCCCCTTGTCCACCTTTTCACGGCTTGGAAGCCTCCATCCATAAACCGGGAGAAGAGCTGTGTGGGGAGTGCCATTGTGAGCGGTGTGTCCAGCGTGAGTATCGAGAGATAGACATTGATAATTTCGTCGTTGATCCATACCTCAGGGGACAACCGGTTGAGTGACTCACGTCTAATCTCGAGGCGGCGATGTCGTGGGTCCTCTGGTTGAGGGGCGTTTCTCAAACTCCTCACATTGAGGGACAGTACTTCTTCGTATTTTTTGAGTTTTTCCGCCCACTTCATTGTCTTGCTCAATTCCTCTTTTTTGTTGGTTAAGAAGTTGTCCGGAGGCAAACTTCTGGGGTCCATTCCCGAGGCCCCTATCTCGGCATGTATGATGGTGCTCAGGCTGACCAGGTCATAGGTGGCATACCTGATGTCCCTTCTGACCAGATCTCGGGCCTGTCGCTCTACCCTCAGACCATTGGTGGGTAAGCCAACTCTCACCAGGGACCTCCTTGCCTGGTTCCTATAATAAGGAAGGTTGCGGCATGGCATTCTAGAACATATAGCTCAATTAGTAAGGTTAAGATAAGGTTATGTCATAGGAGCTAGGATCTGGGATAAGGTCTAGATTTCTCATCCTGAGCCGTATCTCCAATTCCTTAGCGTGCCTCTGTTCGTTTGACAGTTCAGCATAAGGATTTGTTGATTCTTGGACAGCTTCAGTCCTGGTCTCATCTAAACTTAGCTTCGCAAATTGCCTAATCATCGCTCGTTTTTGTAGGCGCCTTTTATATGCCCCCTTGCCCTTCGCCATTTCTGGAATAGTATTTTTTTAAGTTAATACTATTGTACATTCCCCTTTCTTGTTTATTAGTGGGGTTTGTTAGAATGTAGGAGGATTTTCCAACGCGTTTGCTAATAATGTAAGGGCCTTCGTATAACGACAAGAATTTTCCCACGATTCCCTCTGATCTTTCGGAGACGTTGCATGCCTTTGCAAGGACTGCATCTCCTACCTTAAATTCCACTAACTTGTGAGAGTTATTAAAGGCATTGTTTCTCTTCTCGGCAGCCTTCTTCATATTTCTATTTGCCCAGATCAGCAGTGTTTCATAATCCTCATGATTTGAATATTCTGGGTCTGTTTTGAACCATCGTTCCCAGATTTTCTGAGGTTTTTGTCCCGTGTGTAGTTCCAATGGTATGCATTGGGTGGTGTCATTGTGTACTTCGTTAATGCATTGTTCCATGGTTGGGATCCATTTTACCCAATTGCTATGTTTATTTGTTAAAAAGGTTCTTAGAAATCTTCCAATTTCTCTATTGGTTCTCTCCACAGGATTAGCCTGTGGGTGCCTTATTGATGTGAACACTGCTTTTATGTTTTCTGTCTCCAACTTTGTTTTCCATTCTTTTGCAGTAAATTGCGTCCCTTGATCAGAGAGTATTTTATCGGGTTTGCCGTATTTTGGGAAATAATCTGAAAATAATCTGTTAAGAGTAGCTTTGGTAGTGGCTTTCTTAAGTGGATAGATTCTTACTAATTTACTGAAGACGTCAATAGTCACGAGAAGGTATCGAAGACAAGCTCGTCCTATTGGTAATGGCCCGTAAAAATCTACTGACAATAATTGATTTGGTCGCTCGGGTAAAATACTCTGTCTTTCCGAAAAACAGGTTTGATTGCAGACTTTATTCCTTTGGCATGAGTCGCACGTGGCTATTCTCTTTCGGATTATCCTTGCCATCTTGGGATAATAAAAGTCTTCCCGCAACAATCTGTAACATTTTTGCGCGCCAAGATGTCCATATGCCTCATGACAATCATCTATCAACTGGGTTATTATTGATTCAGGGAGACACGCCTTCCATGTCTCTCTGCATTTTCTATGCAGTACCCCATTGATTTCTTTGTAGATCTCCTTGTTTTTGGCCTCGTTTAGTCTGGGATCTTGCTTCTGCAATCCCCCCAGATTTCTCAATCCCTTTGTCACGTTTTTCGATAAACTCGCGGCCAATTCATATAAAAATATCCTTCCTCTTTCTCTAGATATTTCATCTGATGTTCCAGGTGCTATTCTGCTGAGAGTGTCCGCCACTACGTTCTTCTTTCCCTCGCAGTGGTTAATTTCGACATTGTAGTCTTGGATCGCTAGTATCCATCTTGTCAATCTGGCGTTTATCAGTCGACAGCTTTTTAAGAATGTTAAGGCCTTGTGGTCCGTGTTGATAATGACTTTCGCACCCAATAGAAACGTTCTAAACTTTTGTAGAGACCATGTGATTGCTAACAGTTCCTTCTCCGTCGTGGTATACAGGATTTCCGGTCCTTTCAATGTCCTACTGGCGAAGCATAGGACTAAATCTTCTTCTTTGTCTGATTTTTGGAACAATACTGCTCCCAATGCGACGTCGCTTGCGTCTGTTGTTAAGTGAAACTCTTTCTTTGGATCTGGAAAGTGTAATATCACTTCTTCCAGAAATAAGGCTTTGACTTTTTCAAAAGCCTGTTGTCTTTCCGTAGTCCATGACCAGCGTACACCCGCTTTAATTAGTTCGATTAGTGGCACTACCTCATGGGCATGCCGACTTGTAAATTTTGAATAAAAGTTGATTGTGCCTAAAAATCCGCGCATTTGCTTAATGTTTTTGGGTGGAGGAAAATCTTTGATCGCCTTAATTTTTTCTGGATCAGGTTTCAAACCATTCGTCGTTAAAATGTGTCCCAAGAATTTTAATTCCTTTTTGAAGAACTCACATTTGTCCAATCTATAGGTGATGTTGTTTTCTCGGCTTTTTTGGAAGATAAGTCTTAGATGTTTGAGATGTTCCTGAAAGGATGGTGATATCACCAAGATGTCATCTACAAATTGGATGGTACAATCATCTACGTCTCTTAATGAAAAATCTAAGGCTCGTACTAATGACGCTGTGCTAGTTTTTAACCCAAAAGGAACTACCTTGAATTCGTAGCATTTCCCCTGGTGCAAAAAGGCAGTATATTTGTATGAGTCAGGGTGTAGTGGCACTTGCCAAAAGCTGCTTATCATGTCTAAGCTGGACATTGTTTGTACACCACTGCACTTCTGAAATAATACTTCCATTGGTTCCATTGTTTCGAAATCGTCTACCAGGATTTCATTTAGCTTTCTTGCGTCCAGGCAGAGCCTCACTTCACCGCTCTTTTTAATGACTGGCACCAAAGGGTTAATATAGGCGCTATTTGAGCGTTGAATGATGTCCATCTCCAACATCCTTTCAATTTCCTTGCTAACGCTTTCCCTATGGTTCAGTGGGACTGGATATGTCCTTGATATGAAAGGGCTATCATCTTTTACTACCAGTCTATGTTGATAGCAGTGAATCCTTCCTGGAGTCCTTCTGAAAATATCTTTGAACTCCTTTATTAGTCCTTCAAACCGTAATTTGTCTTCTTTCTTTATTTCGGCCTTCTCTATTACCTCCTCTATTTCTTCGTCGTGCAGTTCTTCTCTAATCTCGGATATTGCCAGCGTTTTATTTTCCTCCTCATGTTCCAGGCTAATCTGTATTCCATCTCCAATCTCCTTCAATGTGGTTTTATTTTTTTCAAAGTTTATTTCTCCCTTTGCTTTTTTCAATAAATCCACTCCTATAATGCAATTTCTGTTCAATTGCGGAACAATAATGAACGTGTGATAATAATTAGTTTCTCCCAGGATAATTTTTGCATAAATTTGTTTTTTTATTCTTACTGGTCGGCCTCCCGTGGCTCCTGTGACCTTAATTCCTACCACAGGTAGAGAGGGACATTCTTTGAATTTCTCCAGATTATCTAAATAAAACTTTTCCGACATACAGGTGATTTCACTTCCTGTGTCGATTAATGCTTCCACCAAAATACCTTCTAAATTAAATTCACCGATGGGACACTTGGGTCTACCATTTTCCTCCTGTACTTTCTCTAAATTTTCAACTTTGACTTTTTTCTCCGAATTATCTCTTATTTCTTCTTCTGTCTTTTCTTCAAATATAATTGTCCCCACTTCCTTTTTATCTTCTGCTTCATCATCGCTCTGTTGCAATGAAGGCTTTATTTCCTCGGTATTCCACCCTGCACTCGTAGGAGTTGTTTCGTAATTTGTTGGTGCAGGCTGCTTCAGTTTTCCTGGCAGTTTTCTATCGTTATAGCTTCTTCAATAATTTCATCCTCTTTCGAGATATCAATCACACTCACACGTCTATTTTGCATGGGATTATTCCTATTATTATTGTTGCTGTTATTATTGCTCGTTGCATTTACATTATTCCTTTGTTGGCTGAAGTTTCTGTTTCCAGAGTTGCTGAAATTGTTACTGCCGTTTGGATTGCTGAATTGTTGATTGGTTCTAGGATTGTTGAACGATTGTTGGTTATTTCCAGAGTTATTAAGTCGTGAGTCATTTATCCAGGGATTTCTGTTTTCTCCACCACTTCTGTTAAACGATCCGGAATTGTAGCTATTATTCGCATTGTTGCTTCTAAAATTGTCATTATGGCATGTTGATCGGTGATTGTTCCCATAATTGTTATTGAAGGAGTTATTTCTGTTTCTTGACGTTTCTTGTTCAGTATTCCATCTGTCAACTCCACGTCTTGGCGATGAGGTGGATTGTACATTACTTCTGAAATCTGAAAAACTATCATTTCCGCCTCTTCTATTCGTTTGATAGTCTTCATTCCTTCTATTCATTGTCTTCGGCGTGTTGACTTGTCCTATATGTTCAAAGCTTTCTAACATCTCTAGGAAGTCATCTCTCGTTTGAATTCCTCTCACCATTATTGCTGCTTTGATTTCTTGCGTAAAGTGTTTCGACAGGAAGCGAATAATTTCTTGATCCGTATATGGGACCTGTAATTCTCTAGCATTGCAAAATTGTCTTATTGCGTACTCTACCTTAGACAATCTGCTTCCTTCTCTGTAACAGCCGAATTCCAAGTTTCTTTTAATCTCGTGTTGTGTCTGTTCGTTCCAGTACCTTCGCAGGAATCTTTCCCGAAATTCGTCCAGGTCTCTTACCTCGTGGTTTATTAATCCCCACCATTCGTTTGCATTGTCCTTCAGACAATTACTGATTATGAACCTGAATTGTTCATTATTGGGCCTGGCGGCTTGCCAATAGTGCTCCAGGTCTCGCATGAATCTCATGGGGTTCTTACGGGATCCGTCGAATGTGGGTGGCGTGTATTTTCCTATCAAATTGTTATTTTGCATTCCTGGTGCCATCTGCACTGGATATTGCCTTACCTCTGGCGCTGGTGCTGGCGCTTGTGGCCTTGCAGCCATGTTAGCCATTAAATCGCCCGTTCTTCTCAAATTGTTCTCTATTTCGTCTAGCCGTTCGCTAATTGTTTGGCTTTGTCTTCTCATTGCCTCGTTCAGGCTCACTTGTGCCTCTGTTAGCCTCCGCGTTAAGCGGGTTTCAGCGTCCACTAGATTTTCTTCTAATACTTCTACCTGGTGTCGGGTCTCTTCGTTTTCAATCTGGCCTTCGTCCAGCATCCTTTGTATCTCGTCTAACCGCTCCGCGTAATCCGTCATGGCGGTATCTTTTCGTCTAGAAGTTTTGGGCGCTTTTCCCTTCTTGCTTGCCAGGGCTTTTCCCTGAGCACGGGTTTTCATCCTTGAGGATCTTTCCGTTGCCTCTGAAGTTGTCGCTGATCGATCAGATCTCTCAGATGGCGGTTTTAAACCGCCCAGTACCTGCTGTACTTCTTCTTGTGATATCACTATCCTTGGAGGTTGGCTCGTTGATGGTTGCGGAGTTAGTTCTCTTTCTTCTTGCACGATCTCGTCGTTCCTTTGCGACATTTTATAAATTTAGTATTGTCCCTCGTCGTGTATACCTAAAATTGCCTTTACAGACGTATGGGGCTTACCATTCTTTTCAGAATTGCTGAAAAAGTTCGCAAAAAGCAAGCCAAAGCAAAAGAAAAATGTACGAGACAACATGCGATCTAATTGCTAAATGACGTAAATGGATTATTGTTTAAACAGTTCAAGCATGTAAGAAGCATTCAAGGAGTGCGTGCGTTTATGCATGGAAGAAAAAGTGATTCATGTAATTTTCCTTTTTCGCCTGCCCCACGTTGGGCGCCAATTTTGTAACTTGTAAAAATGTCGATTATTGGTTTATAAATATAAATAATTCTTTAAACGTAGATTTTATTCGAGCTCTTGGGAAAAGTCTAAGAAGCAATGTTTGGCTTGAATTCTGATTCTTTTCATTTCTATTCAAGTTTAAAACTTATAAAATGTCCAATTCGAAAAGTAAAATTCGGAATGTGATTAGTCTCTTAATTTATTTTAACTTTGATTTTAACCTTTAAAAAAAAAATATATTTTTTTTTGTCGCCCTCAGCAATAGTAGCTATTGGTGATATAACATTTCACCAAATCATGGCCACGTGATCATCATAGGGCGTTTCTTTAATTCATTATCATTCAAAAAAAAATGAATTTGAAGTGAGTTCTCGCTCACTGAGCAGGCAAAAAAAGAAAAAACTATTTAGTAAAGAAAATTTTGTCAAAAAAAAAGAAAGAAAAGATTTTATTGAATCTTCAAACAATGATTTTGCGCTTTTTAAAAAAAATTAAAATGAAGGGATTGCGCATTTGAGATATTGGAGATTGAAATCTGTGAAATGACACTTGATCTCTACAGATCGAAGATATCTCCTTCACAATTTTATTTCAATCCCTATATCTTTAAAACAAAATAAAAAAATGTTATACATAATACATTTACGTAACGAGAGGACATCGCGGTCCTGGCTCAATTGTTAGTGGCTAAGACAGTTAGCTTTATGAAACAAGGTAAGCGACTTACGTGCTACGATTCATTCGTAAGCCGAAAAAAAAAGAAGTGGCAGGCACAAAAAGAAAAGAAAGCTAAGTGATGCTGTGAACAAAAAAAGAAAAGAAAACTGAGTAAAATTTAATAATTCAAACTTTCAGTCTGTCAGATCTCGAGGATTCCTGATCAGATTTTGATGAAAAGAGTGATTGGGATCCTCTACAGAATGCCCGAATCACTCCTCCATCCCTCTTCTCAGGAGCCCCTCTAGATAAGTTCGTTGGGAGGATCCTCTACAGAATGCCTGCCCCACGACTTACCTTCTGCTCCACAGAAGAAAGAGTGAGTCTTCCTACGCGGAACTCGCCTT
>JABFQA010002823.1:0-10638 GCA_022817065.1 Probaryconus sp. ZL-2020
AACAAATCGATTAGTTGAATAAATTTGTTGAACCAAATTTTTGTTTTAAACTACTAACTATATGTTTAATATTTCTCACCGATATTTGGTACTCTAAACTAAAAATTTGCTTTGCTAAAAAAGTACCAAATTATTTGGTTATTTCTACCAAGATTTGGTCATCACAACTAATCTCTTTTCTCCGTGTATATTTAAAAAAAAATATATATATATATATGATGTATATGTGACATATATAACTTTTTGCCGAAAATATATTCAATATATTATTACATATATTTCATCACATATATTTTCGTTCGTGTGGGCCCATATATTCAGAGCTCCTCCCATATATTCCCATCGATGGTGGAAATAAATTTTCCACTCGTCAAATCTGAGAGTTCTGTACGTTTTGAACAGGCTCCTTTGAAAGCGTGAAAGTGAAGACTACTTCCATTGTAACGTGCGGAGTGTTCTTCTGTTACGCGCGAGGGCTTACGCGCATCGGTGATTCTGAGTTGGAGCGGAGAATTATCGTCGAACGATCGATTTGAATCACGTTTGGGGGGGGGGACGAGTTGAGTTTGGATGATGATGAAGTTCGGCCCGCGGCTTTGAGTCCTCACGAATTCATCGCGATATGGGTGCGGAGTTGACACGAGTCCGCCCGAAGGCCGAGAGCCTGTATCTGTCACCGGTGTCCGAGTTAATTGCCATTTCCATGCTCGAATAAATTAATAAACTTCAGAGCTATTACTGCCAGCGACATATCGGGCTCGTTCGAGCGGGATTTAGTTATTTCCAACTACAAAAAGTCGATCTCACGTAATAACAATATGATGATGCACGGTCACGTGGGAAATACTGCGGATACAAAATTAGATTTTAGGGCCGACCAGAAATCTCTGCGTATGCCAAATCGGCTTTATGCAATTCACGTTGAAATCCTGTTGCCATTTAAAAATGGTTAACTTTGTTTTCGAATTCAAAACTTCTGCACCGCGTATTTGTACCTTTGGATGAATTTTGTCTATTCAGTTAACATTCATTATAAACATTTTCGTTAAAGTTTTGCAATTGTTTTTAGGTAGGTTTCATTTCATCCAAGCCCAATTTAATTTGAAAACTCTGTCTGATTACACGAAGATTAACTTGTTTTGTTAAGAATACTTCAGCATCGGTAGTTTCATTCGACCGTTTTGCTTGAAGGTTTTTGCGACAGTTTTTGCGACTCAATCCAAACGAGAATCGATTCTGGACGTATGTTGGAGCAAAAGAAAAGTAAGTAATCCAATCAATTTGATCACTTTTTCTCAAGTGAATGGGACCAATGAAAGAAACATCGGAAGGAAGGTTAATTAATAACAGCAAAAAGGGGAGAGAATGCAAGCAGCATATACAAAATACTTCGGGGGTAGTGAAAGGGAAACAGAGATAGAGAGTGTGAGACGGAGAGAAAGGGCGAGAGAGTGTTCGTGTGATAACTTGTGTCGGGCGGTCGCTTTTATATACGTTATCGATCGGCGACCGAGCTCGCCGTAGTTTATTCTCAAAGAACAATTAATTCAAACGGCACCGACCGACGACGACTAATGTTACAAACGACATAGCTGGTATTCGGTACGCGATCCATTAGGAGTGTCATTTCCTAAGCCGCGTCATTAGCCTTTTCGAGACTTTTGTGTACTTATCGTCCGTTTCGCCAACTTCTCCTTTCGGTGAAATCGCAATAACGACAAGTCAGCAATAAGAATCCAACCATTCGACCCGCAACACAACGATATTCGTTCCTCTATATCTGTATATATATATGCGCTTACAAATGCTCTTAAGACTTTAAGTTAAAAATAAGTAAACAAACGATTCGTAACAAGCGAACAAGCTTCCAGTTTGCGTGCTTCGAAATTCCTAAATGGCTTTCGTCTCTGTTTAAAGAAGCGCTACAATTCGAATCCATTTCCACAAATTGTATTCCAACAGACAATGGTACTTTACTTTGCAAATAAAAAATTCTATTAGAATTTTTTGCGCGACAATTTTATTCGACTTTTAAAAATGTTTTTATTTTGTATTAAAAACATTACCCTCCTATTAGTACGCATACGGTCGAAATGTCTAACGGTATTTCGTAGTGCAATTAAAGGAAAAAGGTGATCCTTATAATCTGAAAATGATGTTACGTAGGTGGAGGAAAAAGGTTCGGGTCTCTCTTGATTTAATTGCGGCGCACTCGGCGTCCAGGAGGAGATTTACGCGACATATGTATGTCCGGCATTACTGCGGGGAAATGCCGTTCGCACGTATTCACACATGCACCTCGGAAAATCGTCATTAGATCAGCGAGCTGTTTGCTACGGGCTTCGGCCGCTCTCTCTCTGCAGGATTAAGGCCTTGTCCATGGGATTGGCAAGTTTTTTCCTTTTTTCCTTTTTTTTTTTGCGAGCCCAGCAAATCCCATATCCGATAACGATGATTCGATAGACCGCTCCGGATGGATTGGCCAATCGGGTTATCATAATATTTTTGCTATTACTCGCTCGAGGACATTGACTTCGATTCGAATAATCCTATTTGGGATACGCAAGAGGCAACACAGAGAGATACAGAGACGTACAGTAAGTAGGTTAAAATGCAATATTCTTCTAATGAAGGCACGTCAGGGTTGCCTTTAGCGATTTCATTAGGAGGTTTTGACAGATTTATCGGCACCAGACACGAGTGTGATGACCGCTAAAAAGAGACGCTTTTAAATATTTTCATATGAGCACTTTGAATTCCTCGAGGGATGACGATGCTTTGACGAGGGTGAGAACCAAGCCGGGGGTTAACTCGTATTTCACGCAAACCTCGTTGCCGGGTGATAGGCATTAAAATGGCGAACGGCACATCGATCACCGGTTGACAGATTTGAGATTGCGTAGATGTCTACGCTCGATGTTTCAAGCTTCCGAAATATCCTTCCACCCGACTCATGTAAATGTAGACACACGCGGATTATCGATTCATACTCTACGCAATTTCATTCCTAACTGTCTGTCCACTTTCGCGATGATATTTTAAACGAAAATGCTACCTCAAATGATGAATCGCATCAACATACCAATTCATCCTTTAAACTGTCAAGTCATTTTTACGGACATTCAGGAAAGGGTGTTTCACATCGACGATGGATCACGCTCCTTTTGTCTTATGCAAGATCATATTTAGGATATTTAGGAAATGGAATCGATGAATCCGAATGTTTTCTACTTTACGGATTACTCATAGGTTAATTGTATATTTCTGTTTATTAAATTAGGAATCATTTATATCCGATGACCACTCTTCCGTCGAACAGTAGTCAATCTTCAATCCCGAAATATATCGTTTGCTTCTTCCAGATGACCGGACATCGTCCAGAGGGCTTAGTTCGGCATCCTATTATCATGCACGACTATTGTCAAGAGCGGAGTTACCTCTGTCCTTTGAGCGGAAGCCGATATGAGCATATTTGAACTCCCAC
This sequence comes from Probaryconus sp. ZL-2020, assembly GCA_022817065.1. Taxonomy (NCBI): domain Eukaryota; kingdom Metazoa; phylum Arthropoda; class Insecta; order Hymenoptera; family Scelionidae; genus Probaryconus; species Probaryconus sp. ZL-2020. The sequence goes on from JABFQA010002823.1 coordinate 3,485, forward strand.
GCGTGCTCGCGCGACCATCGACTCTGGCTTGGCATTCAAGCTACGAGGTGTTTGAATTTAATCAACTCGTTCATGCGCAACGTCCTCCCCGCGTGAACACGGCTCAAAGGCCGATTAACATCAAATACCATTACGACCGCAGCCACCCTACTCTCGGCGATCATTCGTTCCGCGCGTAGCACATATTATGTCTTTGCGTAAAAACAACCGAAACGGAAGCTCGACAGATGGGCAGTTCACAGTTGGACCTTCGTGCGCTGCCGATGAGCTTGCCTTTGCAAAATAAAATTGCCGTCTGATTAGGTCAAGTCACTAAACAACGACGACAATTTTTTTCTACTTACTGCATCAGTAAACTTATTTGTCATTTATCTCCTCTTATTTCTTTTTGTTCTTTGGCACATTTTATTAACATATTTCTTATTTACCGAACCCTTACATTTTCTTTTACGATTATTTTTTTCGTTTCTAGATAGACATAATTTTTCTGCTGTCTCCATCATCAACCACCGTATCTCGTTCTAATTCAGATGTTAAAAAATCTACACGTTGATTCATCCCCAAGCAGATTCTCTTATTAAAACCGAGTTACTCCTTAGATAAATCATTGAGATTTGTCAGGCAAGACATTAATCTCGGCTCGGTCTGGCAGAAGGGGTGAAGAAAATTGACCATTATGCCTACCGCTTAGTCGGCATGAGCACAGCCACTTTGTTCTTCGGCGAGCTCGCAATTAATGCTCCGCGCCAGCGATAGGCGTCGTTGATCCTCTTAATTTTTCATTGCCAACTTCGGGCGCTTACAGTGAATTAAAAGTCGCTCCCCTCAGGAAGTATAGTAGTCGGTGACAGATAAGCTTTTTCTATCTCTGGCTCATTGTCAAGGAGCTGCATCGGAAACATTGACTGATCGGCGAGACGCCCTTGGAATACATAATTACCAAGCACCGACGCCACCAACCAAAATCAAAATTGTCGTGCTTTTTTTTTCCGTCGATTACTCCGACGATCCGGCACGCTCTCTGTTCCGCTCTGATCGCATTCTTTTCTCAGCGTCAAATTGCACCCTGCTAATGGGGGGATGGTGCTTCACAGTCACTGTGATCGATCGGTCCATTCAAATGCTTATGAAATCCAGTAAGAACGCCGGTCAATCTGTTTCTCCGCTGACACGGACGCGGATAAATAAATCATCGTTTGCATCGAGTGATCATAACCGACTTGGCGTTCTTTTATGATATAAAACTTTTACAAATAAATGATGATCATTCTTGATTCTACACGAATGAAAATTTACAAATCAATTGCAATTTTCAACACAAAGACATTACATTTGCAAGAGGAAATTTTTGTTTATATCTCCGCAACATCTATATCTATTTCAATGATTTATATCTCGTTAACTAGAAGTTGATATATTTTTTTCGTTCCATGTCCAGTCTCTACTACCTTTCAATTAATTTTAATAATTTCATATTTGCGCGCACGTTAAAAGACGTATCAATATTTGCCACCATATTCGACATCGCGTTCGAGCAGACAGTTTTTTCCGCTCGGACTTTGATTAATTAAATAGCCTCGTAAAATCATATCGGCCCAAGTGCACGCGGGGCTCCAGAGTGCATGAAATTTCAGTTTGAATGCATATTGGGCTCGGGCTTTCAAACAAGACGAAATCGATATTCCGCGTATGCGGATTGGAGTGAAATATTTTCCGATATTACCGCTTATTACTCGACCACCTGCTACCGCATACGTTAAACCCTGCCGGGAAACGGAGATCACTTCACCGCGTCTTTGGGGATTCGTTATATTCGATTTTATTCTTCCCCCTCTGTGTGCCCCAATTTAACCGAATAACAACCTCGGCTCCAACAGCACGCGGCTACGGAAAATTCGCAAAATTCATTGTACCATTTCGCGTGGCAATAAGGTCAGCGCCGCTATTTGCGAGGCATTACTTTCCCGTTCCGCTCGTATCACTTTATCCTTACAAGGAACTCGAATTCGCGTGACTACTGAGGTACACGCCCTTCCACCCATCATTGACTTTTCTACTCTCCGGATGGGAGTCGGTAATCTATCTAATTCGTCAAGTAGCTCGAGCGGAAATAGTGCCTCGGTGGTGGTTCGTCTTTTCCTTGGCTTTTCCCGAGTTCATGGTAAAGTTTGTCCAAGCAATTGAATCGTGAATGAAACAAAAATAGAAACGAAGAAATAAAGAAATAAAAGTTAATGTCTCCGGTGAAATAATTCCACTGTAAAAGCTCTCGATTGTCAGATAATAGAAAATTCACGAACTAATGTTCACCTCTCATTCTGCTTTGTACTTTTACGAAGATACGATGTAATAAATGTCCTGGACAAATTTCGAAAATAGTCTTTCAAGTATTGTATGTAGAAAATTCATGAATTAATGGACACTTTGTTCTGGATAACGTTAGGGTAAAGATATTGAAATTAGATTCAGTTATGACCTGGGAAGATAGATGGATCCTGATGGTCCTGCTATGGTAAAAAAAATTCACCGAGTATTACGAAAAAATTATAAGACTAAGAGGGTGACGACGTTGAAACATGAATGATAAAAAAAACTTCATGATCGTCGAGGTGTACTCCAACACGATTATCCCGAAATTTGGTTACCCTTGTCCTGTCTTTATCGATATCCCATCGATCTATTTATTCCCCTAGTGACCGATGTTTTGCCTTATTTAATTCGGTAATCTTCTATGACGGATAGTCAGTGGATAGAGTCCCCAGGGTTTGATTCGAATTTACTATCGGGAATGTTGATTTCGAGCGCCAGTGGCTTTTCTTGGGAAAGTCTATCCGTCCGTCTCCGAGTGGTCATTTGTCCCATACCTTATCGAGCCCCAGGGACTGGTCACCGAACGTGTTTCTTGGCAAACAAACCGATACGAACTGCGACATCTTGTTCTTAACTTTAGACATATGTCATACCAAGAGACAAGTACGTGATTTTTCGATAATCGCATCTTTTTATGGAAGCATGGCAAATAGTCTTATCAGTATATAGCTTCACAGAGTTCATGCCTGTGAAAACGCTGCACACGCGATGTGCCTGATTGAATTTAGTGTAATTTTAAAAACGGTTATTGGTTGGAAATTACATGTTACCACAAAAATGCCGGATATGAAAAATGAAATCTTTTTCATCGACGGAAGAGTAATTTCTTCTTTTAGCGATAGACATTTTTCTTTTAATAATATAAAAAAATGTAGCATAACTTAATCAAATTTCAATCGATGGACATTTGTTATTTCGAAAATATTATATTTAAAAAAAAATGTTATTTCGTTTCAAGTATCCAAGAAGAAAATGAATAAAATTCATGTAGGTGTAGCATTTAATAAGTGTTTAAACACGCACGGTGACGCGAGATATGCGGTCAAAAGACGGTAAATTGGTGTTAACTCGAGCGATCTCAACGGTAAGGACACAAGCTGGTGAAGGGCGTGCCTTGAGATGAGGTTATAAAGGACAGATATCCGGGTGAACAATGTATTAAGTACCAGGACCAAAGGGACACCATTCACGAAGGATTACCTTAAATGCGCAAGCAAGCAGCTCCCATTGTCTAAATCGTGATGGCACGGTCTAACTTAAGAGCTGCGGAATTACACATATACGTGTGTCTGACAATGTTGGAAGCACAATAGATATCCGCGTTTCCTAAACGTGTACACTATTCACGAATAACAGCCATTCGTATACGTTAGTTGTCTCAGTCGATTGGATTTGTATAACAATGTCTACCTATAAATTCGTCTTTGTCTCTGGGAATGAGATTTACAGATCTGCAATCATGATTGAAATCATTGTGTTTGATAAAAAAGATAATAAAAAATGTATATTTCGTTATTGAATTTCGTGCAACGGTTTGACAAAAACTATGACAAAACATCTAATCAAACTTTACAACTATTTCAATTCATAAAAGAAGTCAATGCAATTTAGTAGAAGATAATCAATTTGATGTCGGCAAAGTTTCGGCCAATGAACAGCAGCTCCTTCCAATCGAGTGGTCATTCCCTCTTGGCGCATTGTTCGGAACGAAACATAAATCGTTAATGTCCAACATTTGCATACGTATTTACAAACGCTGATAGATAAGGACGGCGGGCTTTGTGCCGTGCTCCCGTCATACAGAATGCGTGAGCAATAACGACGTAATAATGAATGCACAAACAATGCTTTCTCTCATTTGCGAATGGACGCAATTCTGATGGCGCGCCTCCTCCAGCACTAATTCCTGTGCCGTTGATGTTGTCGCCGTCGCCGAATGGGTCTGCTCCCGGTCGAGCGGGCGCAGAGAATCTAATCAAACATTTATGCTAAATCACGAAACAATCCGAACGCAATCAGCAAATAAAAGAGTCCCCGGACCCTTCGAGTGCCTTAAAGCTTGCTGGTCATTTGACTCTCCTATTTATTCGAAAGCTGGACGCCCGAGGACAAAAAGTTGATGGACATTCCACGCCGGACAAAAGGACGGGCACTCGCAGTAGGTATGTAAATGCGGCGGGGGTCGAAACGCGTATTTGCATAGGCCGCGCATTTGCGGTGGCCGCAGTTGCCGAACCCGTTCAAGCTGCGTTGATTGCCCTCGTTTATTAAGATTAACTTTTCTCGCATACTCTCAAGTAATCTTGCGCCACCGTCGTTTCTCCACTTCCATTATCGCCTGGACTCTGTCTTCCCGTTCAATTGCGTTCAACCTTCAAACAGACGATCAGGATTTCACGTTAAACTCAGCTATCCAATTACTACAAATTGATTCAAGTCCAGACGGCGTAAGACGGCTTTTCAGCATTCGGTTAGACGCGTTTGGCACCAATTGTAAATCCAGTTTCGTGAAATTAGTATTCATTTTATTTATCTCGAGCTTCTCGATAAAAACCAATCGAACAAAAATTAAACACTGGATTTAAGAGGAAATTGAATTCATTTTATGGAAAATTCTCCACGTTTGTAAATAATTTTGTTTCATTTTATTTTCGAGCGCAAATGAAAATGGATGATCTGACGGCCTTAAATAAAGTTGAACCGTCATGTAACTTAAATAAAATGCAACCACAAATCTCCTAATGCTTTAAAGTTCTTTTCATGCTTCCCCTTTTGATCTCGAATGGGATGGAAATGACGGATTATTAGTCCTCGAGACGTTGATTCGACTGCCCATCGTTTGCAATCGAATTTTCCACGCAAAGCCGAAATCCAGCACGGGTCGCGTTTACGAGCGTGCTATTATTAAGTTTTCATCCGATAGCGAACGCGGGTTCTATTGTTCCTGGTAAATCTGACGTACGAGAGCGATCATCGATCGGCGCCCTTTCTTTGATCGACAGGTAATGACAGTTTAAACCGTTCATCAGAGCGGGTTTAAATATTTTCAGCCCTCGTTTCGCATTCCCTAAACGCTTCCCAGCCAATAGTTTTGCCGTCGCCACGTAATCCTTTCCGCATGCAGCCATAAGCTTCGCGTATACGCATTCGATCCGCGTTAAAACGCATTCGGCCAACCATCCTCATCCTCATCGGCTTCTCTGCATGCACTTACAATATATCTCGAACAACGCCGTAATACCGAGATTACGACAATCGCTTCATTCACTTGTTTTTTAAAATTTCACGTTAAAGGCTCTCCCTTTGTTTGCAACCAAAACTCCAAATCACGAAAATTACTTTCAGCTTAAATGAAACTCTTTTTTATTCCCTTCTTTTAAAATAATTAAAATCTTTAGGAATTCCTTAATTTTCCTTAAATTTCTTAATCTATAAATAGATGACACCTTATAATTAATTATTATAAGTATTTTCGTGATCTGTTACAAACGAATGATGGAAAACAACTGAAAAAAATCTGTTACTGTCATTAATTTTACTTAACGAAAAGAAATGGATAAATTAGAAAAAAGATCAGAATCAATACGAAAAATGGAATATACAGATTGTGTAGAAATCATATTCTAGTATCATAAGAAGACCTTGTTAAGCGTCACGTCAAAATGCCTCGAAGAACAGAGTCATTCTTCCGAGGGGAATAGGAAACGAATAGAGTAGATGGATTGTCGGATAAATCGATTCATTTATTATACGTGAAAGTGGTGTCAGAAAAACGACTTTACGTCGTTTGGATGATACTGCAGTCGTTGTGGTCATCTTGCCAACAACAAAAAAAAAAAAAAAGAAAAAACATAAGCCGTATACCTATATAAAAGATTGCGTAGAATTGAATTAATCGACTTTATATCTGATGGCAAATGTCCATGGGTCAATTCTGAATTTGACTCTTTCTGTGACTCATTCGAGTTACCCTAATTTTATTGGCCCGTATGCACAGACAACTCTATTAAGCGCGCCTATTCAAAGACTAACGTATATGCTAATACGTTTCTCTCAGTACGCGACAAGATATAATTGATTGAATTTTATACCGCTAAATCTCATAACAATAAGTTAGGGCAATATTGATTTAGCCAACAACTATCATTTTCCCTTCAAGAGATTTGTATTTACATGTTTTTTTTTTTTTAATCTGCATAGAATAGAATAAATTTTTGAAATATTATTTTGCGAATTTTGATGATAAACAATATTAAACATCCACTTCTAATAATGTAGTACTTTATATATATCAAGCAAAAAGTATATCGATCACGATTGCGACTGGATCACCCCATTTTTGTCGGCTAATCAATCAAATCATGCAATGGTTTTCTAAATTCGCTCACACACGTTCGTGGAATCTTGCCTTATCCGCTTCCTGACGTTGCCCAATGGCGATGGCAACTAATGCGCCACGGGAACGACCCTTGACTAATTATCAGGGGATGACCAAGCGTCTTCCTAGACTCTCGCTTATCTTCATTCATCGCGCGTCGCTCAGTCCCTTCCTTTCAATCGAATTACTTTTTCTCTACATACCAATCCACTAGACGCCACTTCCCAATTTTTTGGTTAATTGACCCGCCCCCTCAGACGGAACAAGATGTTATAGAGGGAGAAGCAGAGGAAACCTACCTCGATTCATCTCGTCACCTACGCAAGATTGAATTCTGTCACGCTTATCTATGAAAGAATCAAAGACGTTCCCATAAAAAAAAAAAAAAAAAAAAAAAAAAAAATCA
>JABFQA010002824.1:0-10634 GCA_022817065.1 Probaryconus sp. ZL-2020
TTTTTTTACAAAGTTTACATTTGATAATAAATGTTTTACGAAGAGTTTAAAACTACTTGAATGTTAATAGAGGATCGTCGATATAGATCTATTCTTGACCATTATAATCCTTCGGGATATCGGTTGGTCCCGTTCATTTGTAGGTGATATACGTTTATAAGCTCAAAAAAAATTCGTTGTTGCGGTGGGCAATGATTGGCCTGAGGACGCAATGCACTGCACGAAAATACTCTGAAGCCAAACAAGGTAAACGTGAATTTAATACAAATTGGTCGAAATCAACCGCGACTTCTGAAAGTGCTATTGGCTTTTCCAATAAGCTATGTACGATCTGGACACAAAATCCAAGTATGTTTTATATTTACATACGATGATAAGAGGATTTCCAAATGCATAGTTAGGTTTTATTAACCATTTCCATCTACAAATAAACACGGCACGTTTTAAGGCGTTAATGAATATTGGAACTTTATTTAAAAGCAATATCAAAGCACACGAAATTCTGACGGAAACGACGTTACTGATCTGTTTGGGATCGATGTTTGTAGTTTTTGTTATTACACCGTTATTACGTCAAAGATTTTGTCTTCTCATTTCTAATTTGTTTAATATTCAAAAAAGAACAGAAAACAATTCCTATAAAAGGATGTATTTATACGTTTTTTTTTGTTTTGCAAATAAAAATAAATTTACCGCTATTACAATTAACAATATTTGTTTCGCGTACAATTAAAATAATTAACAAATGGCTTGTGTAAATAATCGTATGCAATGTTGTTCGTGACAATTTATTAATATTTATGGTGAACAAATAAAAAAAATAAAACTCAAATTAAATGTGCTCAACAGAATTCCACGTGAAAATATACATACGCTACGTAATGTACTGGAAAATGTGGAGATGAAAAATTTATTTTTACATTATTATATTTTCAGAAATATTTGAATTCGGTATGTTTGAATGTAATGTTATTTCTGCCTGTTTAAAGAACGATTTTATTCGAGTTATTAATTTACGTTTGTAAGAAGAATTTGTTGAAATTAATTTAATTCATAATTATTCATTGATTTTCGTCAGCAATTTTTTCTATAAGTTACATGGAAATTGAAAACATGATTTTCAATATTCACTCTGCAAAATATGTCAATTAGTAACGAATACACCGAACGAGGGTTTTCGCGTTAAAGTTTTAATTACGGAAAACAGTAACTTCTGACCGCGTGATGTTTAGCGCAAATCGCCTCAAAATTACAATGTCAGAGTGTGTGTGTGTGTGAATTTATTAACTCAGGCGTAATCACGCGGGAGCGAAGTGAGTTGCTTGTTTGCTTGTTTTATTGAGTCGAAAGACTTGGATTTCGAAACGGCTTATAATTGCTTCAATAAAACAATTATCCCCGATGTGTGACTCCATCAGGCACACGACCCAATAACTCTTGACAATTCCCTTTAACTCTGGGCGCTCTCAAAACGTTGTGCACGAATTATAAACGCGTTTGCGGCTACGGGACATCGAGACGCCTGATCCCCAAGGACAGTTTCTAACAAGTTTCCACTTCTAGTTCCGCCGCGTTTGTGGCTTTTCAGCTTGTCACTTTTCACTGAATATACATAAAGAGTTGTAAACGTTCTACGCAATTCGAGCCTTAATTCTGCAAATTTGTTTCAATGTACCGTCAGCCTTACAATGCAGTTAGATAAATTATTGTTGGATACGTTCGATTGTTAACTAGTTAAGATTTATTAGATAGTAATAGAAAATTTATTAGCATCAAATTTCAGTCTGATTGTTTCTGAAGAGGAACAAAAGTTTGAAAAACTTTTTCATATTATAAGATTCGTAAAAAAAAATAACATAAACTTCTATTATGATATTTTTTTTTTTATTGGAAATAAAATGAAGGTATATCTTATTTTAATGCAGGTAAAGATGCGCCACTAAATTAGCACGAGATCTTGAAACTATCCTAGCATTAAAATAAATGATAATATCGGATAATGTTCATACCCAAACATGTTAGCATAATGTTACTATTATATCAGTAAACATACAATACCAGACAAACGCAAATTCTAACAATACTATCATTGTAAGATATGTACATCTGTCAATGCGATAGTGCGATAACATTGCCAGGCTATGGTACAATTGTATTAGTCTAATCTACCGTTCTGCAAACATCAAATTCAAGTGACAAAATGCATATCTCTTTTTTTTTTTAATATAGAGGACATATGCATGAAAGTAACTGAAAATGGTATCTTGCATCTCGACACTGTTCTCAGTAAACCTGACGAGTGTGAACGAAAATTATTTTCCCATTAAAAAAGTAATAATTATTTCTTATTCTCCTGTATAATTATTTTCAGTGATGACAATCTGTAAATAGTCAGACGCAGTGCAAAATGTAGATAAATCTTGAAATTTCTTTAATTTGTCAAAAATCCTTAAGAGGAATTGAGAAAAATAAGCTGAACAAGTTCTAATAAGGCTTTGGTAAGGCGACTTTAATCTTATCAGATAAACCTTAACTCATCTTGCAAGTAATTTGAAATAATGATTTAATATAAATTTACATTGTATTAACATAAGAAATAAAACCATTGTTGTTTAAATAAGTTCAAGTCACTGCTTGAATCTCTTGCAAACAGAATTGCAGTAATAAAGACACATGCATTTCCCAGTATGGATCTTATACAGATGAATAAATCTCATAAGAAAGGCTACTCCCCCTGGGAAATTCTATGCGCATCTTACCCGACCAAGAAGCATCTTATATTCTGCTTTCTGATCCGCAAGGGAACGGATTCGCAAGCACCAATAGCCTTCGAGGATTGCGCGACTAGCCTGCAAACGAGCGAAGAACGCCCAGATCGTAGAAATGAGGGTCGATTGAATCGCTTCCATCGGCGTGATACGGTTGTCCTCACAAAAGTCGCCCAAATTTTTTCCGACATCCTTCCTTTTTCCCCTTTTTCTCAACGACACTTGATTGCAAAAACCCTCACCTCTGTTGAATATTCTTTGTTTGAAGAATTCATTTGTCTCTCGCCGTTCGTTAGGAGGATCATATTCTAATTAACGAATTCAGTCAAATGATATTGACTTTAACCATCTCTCTTACTTCAAATTTTTGATGAGATCAATTTCATTTAGCCATGCAAACACGCGATGAAAATGTCAGCAAATTAAAAAGCGTTTGTTCAAGTTACACTTCGGAAAAAAAAAAAAAAAAAAAGAAGTGTAAAAGTACACGACGACAAAAAATTGATTTCATTCAATGGTTATTGATTAATGAATAATGAAACACAAACATCCGAGCTTGAATCCCAATTACACAATTAATCGGGACGTTCGTTATTCACTTTGTATTTGTGCCATCATTTTGATTTATTAATGAGACAGTATCCTCATTATGATATAATTATCTTATTACTTTCGAGTAATTCCGTTTGTTATGATTCCATTAGTATCGATACCACAACTTTAAAAAAAAAAAAAACTCAGTGAGTTCAAAATCATACATGATACGAATTATAATACGACGCCACGAGTTTCGGGACGTTAAACTTCTCAAGAACGGCAATGCCATTAAATTTCATTTACGCCTGTTTAAAGAAAAAATCTCTGGATTCCATGATTTTATTTTCATATCGAACACCTCTTTTTTATACTAATGCAAATGCAATACACTCGTAAAATACACGATTCCTGAATGGTAAAAAAATGATTTCGAATATCAAGTTTATACGTGACATAAAACGTACGTTCGAGGATTAAAAGTTTTTTAAAATGTTGTAAAAATAATGTTGCCCTTATCTTGTGCTTTTAGCAATTTCCAAGAGCTTTTTAGCGCAACTTAAGCACATAAGAGTATGATGTGATGTAACAGGGTTATTTGTATAAACGACGTATATATCATCGGACTTTCCGAGTCATCGAACGGCTAATATCGGTGCTCCTTCGAGACAAACCCAAATGGCTTCTCCAAGAGGCTTCGATTCTCCCGGGGGAAATTTTAGTGCGATTTATATTGAGCACTTACGTTATAAATATACTAAATCGATCCTTCTTTATGAGTGTGTTATCTTATCTATGTCTCGTAAAAATCTCAATTTATGAAAAATACGAGGACTTGAAAAAATATGACCGCCAATGACGTACGCATTTTATAGGACCGACCTACGACAAAGAATTTCTAACGTATCCCATTGTCTGGATTAACAAGAAATTAATACAAATTTAATATCAGTGGCATTTCGTTCATGACCAAGCGACGTGTTTTATTAATCTAGTGTTTAACTTTGCTTTTTAATTTTTTATCATTCTCTCTAAGGACAACCAATCGTTTTGTATCTTTCTATAATTGATCAGTTCGTCTTTTATTCTTCATAACTTTTAATTTAATTCTAAATATAAAATTCAAGGTAATTTATAGTTTAATGTCTGAAAGAATTGTGAATAAATGATAATTGAAATTGTATCGGAAGTTTTTGACATGAATAGAATATTTGGTTTCACATTACAAATCCTTACACAAATTTGCAAGCTTTTGTCAAGTTTTGCAAAGATTCTGAATCTCGTTGAATTTCAATAGATACTTTTTCGAGAACCTGGCATGCCAAAGTAAGACGGGATTGTCTAGAATTTGCATTCTATCAGAACGATCATAGCAGAGGACTATTATTATTAAGAATATTACAGACCAATAAACTTAAATAAGTAATCCATTGAAAATATCATACATTTCAACTTAGAAATAAATGCAATTTAATGGAAGAACATTTACACTGCTAAAGAAACTGGTGTAAATTTTTAATACATTTGCAATTTAGCGTAAGCAAAATTGTATCTCAAGGAAGGAAGTAATTAGTGTGGAATTTCACGGCAATGACTGTTTTATGAATCCGCACTTTTTTTATCTAAGCGAGTCGGCAAATATGCTTACAGCGAAACTATGACTTTTGGCCTATTTCTGCTTAACACTTTTAGCTTCGAGAATCGCAGAATCGTACTGAAAGAATGCAACGACTGCTTTTTTATTGTTGTTTTGGAAAGAGGAGGAGGAGGAGCGGGGGGGGACTTACTCTACGTTTGGTCGAGATGAGACACAGACCGTAACATTAATATCGTTCCCGGCTCACCGCAACGACAGCAAACATGTTCATTCTGCAAATATACTATGAACGTTAACATCCACTCGTGGGCGCAAGAAAAAGATGCGGCGCAATTTTTGCTCATATCGCTACCGCGACAATCACTTTCATTGCTAAATACATCGTTCTGGAATTTCGACGACGTATTAAGTTGATTATTTTCTATGTTATAAATTGCATTTTATTTTTCCGCAAGAGATATTAAATTAAAGAACAATGCGAGATATTTTAGCAAGAAGATGACACAGTTTTTATATGAAATACGAATAAAATTATTTTTAAATTCTGTTCATTTTCGTTAAATAAATGTTCATGAAACTTTGATTAGTGTAATATATAACCAATTGAAGCTGTAAATGGAATTTATTATATTGAAAATGGAATTGTAATGTAGATCTAATGTGGTTTGTAATGTGGAATCACAAATCGTGTTACGTATACTTGTTGAAATTAAAATTAAACGTCGGAACTAACTCAGATATGTTATTAAACAATGTTAGTTGAATAATAAATGTCGTTAGTCGAACAATGGCTGATATAACAGTAACGCTGTAAAGTAGTTCGTCGCATATGAATGCTTTTACACACATCTCATTGTGATCAAGCCTTAGTTTAGCTTAATCCCATTCGTGTGTTGACGAAGTAGGAAAATAGAAAGGTGTGTTAACTTGAAATGTTAATTCAATTATACAAAGAATTTATATACGAGAAGAATTGTTATAACAATGCATACGAAAAACATTAACGACTACTGAAAGCTGCCAAATTGCAAAAGATTTTTAAGAGCAACTTCATTTTTAATTAAGTGAAATTATGGAATAATTTATTATTCGTCTTAAATAATAAATTATTCCATAACAAATCTTTTGTGTTACATTCCTTCCGACAGAATTGTCTTTTTTCCTTAAGAAGATATTTTCACTATAAATTTCAAAATCACGTGGGTACAATTTGTTCTCGTTCACAGCGCGATTGACTATATGGAAAATTTCTCTAAGATCCGATTTCTTCATCGAACGAGTGCGGCGTCATCGAGGAAGCCATGATATATACTTTTCGTCGCTATGTAGATTTATGTTGGAACATACGGTATCACTACATCATATGAAATGTGAATTCATATCAGAAATAGTACTTAAAGAATATTTACAAAAATTTCGGTCGTTTCTATAAATCATATGCAAACTAGGAATTAATATATTCCAGATGCGAAACGCAATATTTTTGAGAGTGAAAAAAAAAAAAAAAAGATATCGATGAAGTTTGAAAACCACAATCTTCGACGTTGAAAAGTTATGTAATTTCGTTGCTTTGTAATATGAACGCGTGTGACCGAGTTGCGTGCAGTATAGAAAGTTGAAAGGTTAATTTTCATTGCAATTGTAACACCATTCTGAAATTATGTCTTCTTTATTCTATATAGACAGTCAGAAAATTAATGATACAAGTGATGTATTTTTGGTAGATAAGTTTTATCTTTGGTTTAAAATATTCTTTGATAGAGGTAATTTTTGAATAATCTTAACGATGATAATTATATCACATAATTTTGAGTCACCGCTGTATAGCTACCAACCATTTATTTTCGCTAACTTTTAATTGGTATTTTGAATAAATGTTCCATCTCTTGAAGTTGTTCATTTCATCCTATACTTGAGCGAATTCTCTTTCACCATTGAATTATGTCCGGGAATAACACTACTGTGCCGCGTTAGCTATTCGTTTGACGGGATATAATTAATAGTTAATTAACCTATGGAATGACATACAAATAAGCAAATGCACACCAGCCAGGTAAGATTTATTCGAATAATGTTACAATTGTTAGATACTATCCAAATATAACAAACCATAAAATCGTATTAAATGATGTCTAAAGCTACGCCGAGATGAACAAATGGAAACCGAAAAGATAATAAGACGTATATGTACGTGGAGGTACGAATTAATGCTAATAGGATTTCTGAATACGAAAAATCTAGTAATGTAAAGGCCATTTAAGGCACCTACCTTCACATACATATATATTCTAACATTTTTTTTAATGATCTCTTTTGCCTCAATGTGATTATAATTGAATGATATTACGCTTGCAAAAATGTTTTCGGTTTAAAATCCCCCACGAAATAAAATACAATTCCAAAAAATATATTCATTCGAAGAATATTTCTAACTTGAATTATTAATAATTCACAATTATAAATAATTAATATCAATCTCAAAGTTTCACAAACTTTCATCGTCGTAAAATGTTGATTAATATTAAATAAACTTTAGTTAACTTTTGTAACTTTCGAAGGAGTACTTGTGAATGCTAATTAAATCAAAAATTAATTGTTATTTAATAACAACAGTGTTCGTAATTACATAATAACTGTTAGCTATAATCATGATCATTATAATAAATTCATGTAAAATAATGTTTTAAGTTTTCGTTTGTTTGAAAAAAAAAAAAAACGAGAAGAACAAAAAGCAGAAGTAAAAAAGTGTAGTATTTTACGTCCAGCAGTATAATGATTTAAACGCCGACAAATCATGTAGAAAAACTGGAAAAGGATTCGAAATGAAGAAGGATGTCTGACAAGAATGAGGCTAAACTACTCGGAGGAAAGAAAAATGTGATAAATATGGCGGCTGCGTGAACTCACTCAACCCGGGTGTGATGCTTGCCCAAAAAGGAAGGGCCCTAGCGGACATCACAACCTTTTTGAGTGAGCGAACGCGGTCGTCGCGACTACCATCAACGGCTACTGAAAGAAGTGTTCTTTACATCCACCATTTAAGAATGAAATATAGAAGAAAGCTGCTGTTCGCTTACACCGTTTTCAACCTATTTGTAAAATATCGTTGACTTTTTTCGAATGTTCATTTATTACGAAATACAGTTCTTACTTTTCGATCTGATTTATTGTAATTCACAAAAGAAAACTATTTCATATTCTCTCTAATAAATTGCGACAAATTACTTGAACTTTGTTGCTATAGATATTGTTTAGTAATAAATAAAGTAAATGATCACAATGTTATTCAAATGAATCGAAGTTAATGATAATTGAGCGCGTGATTTAGGAACTATTGTGTTCTCGAAACATTATATTCTTAGCATTTCTTCGGCTTAATCGTCGTTCTCTAACTACTTCCTATATGTAATTAAATACTTGCATAAACTGAACAAGTTAATGTTCTGACATAATTATGTGCGAAGCTTTTCTCTGGAGATCAGTGTCACAGTTGGAGAAATGCTTTCTCTAATGATAATGCACCATATTGTATATTGTATATGTACTAAGTTGATACTGAAACTGTAACTGAGATAATTGGGTATTTTGAATAGCGTCTTAAGGGCAAGAACCGTATGATGTTTATTTATCTACGACAAATATGTTACTGTAAATTAATTTCAAACATCATGTTTCGATAAAAAGAAAAAAAAAACAGATTTAATGACTAAATTACACTTTTCAATTGCTGAAATATAATTATTTCGTTTTTAAATAAACGACGCAATGTATTCAGTCTGTTGAGATTTGATTGAAATTCAAGCCCAAATTAAATGCATCTCTAATTTTAAGATTTGTCTCCTTCTGACTCGTCTTCTTAGTAAATTTGCCTGTTTTCTTTGACACAGTTTCTTCTTCATTTTCCAATCATCTTTTATTTTCCTTCCCTCGCACACTAACTGGTTCAACAACATTAAAAGGAAATACCCCAGAAAACCAATAAAAGAAGCAAATAAGTCCTTTTACCTCGTTCATTCCTCATTTTATCTGAACATCTAATATTTTTAACATGTTCTTTCATATTCAAATAATACTTTTTATTTGAACGTTAATCGAAGTTAAGCATAAAATGTACGTTACGCATAATTTGATAATTTTTTTTTTTATTATTGGCATTATTACAAGGTGCTCGAAGAATACGTTGTTATAAACAAATTACATTCGTTTGTTATTGAAATTTCAATTTATACGCTTTCCAAATTCATGTTATTCAATTTGTCTCATTTCTAACTTTGTTATTGTAGTAAAGGTTTTTTCCTGGATATCATTAAAAGTTACGTTTGAAAGGATAACAGTTATTTGAGGCTACTTTTTTTTTGTCTATTTGTCTATGTAAAATTAACGAGCCAATTTATACTGTGGAATGTACGGACACGGTGCAATGCTGGCTTGTTTTAAATTCTGGCAAAAAAATTGTAACGTAATCCCCATCGAAACAGTTTTGACATTTTTAACAAACGTATTTTTTTATCCTTTTTATAAATATTTATAAATAAGCTTAAGAAGTTTGTTTTAAAAATTATTGAAATATTTATAATGAACGTAAGAGTAGCAATTTAAATTACAATTAATCAACATTATACACATGATATTAAGGTAGCACAATATATAACGAACGTTACTCAAAGCTTAGTATTCAATTAGCAATTTTCGTTGAATTTGTTTTGATTGAAAACAACGAACACTGCTGCACCAGTTACGTAAATATGAGATATTCCCACAAAGCGAAAATATATTGTAGTTATCCAATGAACATTCTAAAGTTGCTTTTTTTCGGATTAAGTAAAGGCGTTAAGTTCTTTGTGCGATAGTTTATTTGCTCAATTTCAAAATTTACTTCTACTGATATGTTAACAAAAATAACGATACTGTTAACAAAAGTTAATTTTAAGATATCGAACAAATGGGAATAAAATTTTCTGCCCCAGTTGGAAAGTACGCAAAGATCAAGCTCAATTTTAAAAATTGATCCAACCTATCTAAACTTACTCAAGAAGATGCTAGAAATGTCAGAGTAGTTAGACGTTACGAGCGGAATCTGGACGGCAATATATCTTCTTTTCTCAATCCTGACAAGAGTATTGGCAGAATGCGAGTTCGACAAGTGTTTCAAGTTCAGCATGAAAAATGGATTTTTTGCTGTATTGAAATTCAGTTATTTACCCATTTAAAACTAACTGAACTTAGTTTAATTAGTTGTTGAAAAATAATGATCGTCTTCGGTTTCAATTGTTCTTTGAAAAGTAAAGTATTTTATTTGTATATTACTGAGTAATTAACATTCTATTAGATATAATATAATTATAGGAACATAGATTATTTGGGTAAGAAACTGGAGACGCTTATTATATTAATTATTTCGCAGTGGAGTAACACATATCATGTCAGACTGTGTAGTAATTTATATCCACAATTCTACTTCTCTTATACATTTACATATACGTTTGTGTAGACGCACTCTAAGAAAGTTTTCAATAATATAATACTTTCTAAAGAAGAACAATTTTTATATTTTCGAAGAAATCTTGACCTGAATTTTCATCAAATCATAAAGTCTATACGTTTATATGCAAGACATTTTTTATTACTTTTATATTGTTTGACTTCTAGCCTTATAAATCTGTCTGAAACTGTGAAACTTATTTTTAAGCACAGTACACGACAGTTTTTTTTTTTTTTTTTTTTTTTTTTTTTTT